>JZLH01S0370973.1:21593-43486 GCA_001188425.1 Eucidaris tribuloides
AATGGATCATTTACATGTAACAGTTGTGCCGGCTATCAATACAATTGTTTGTGTAAATTTAGAATTGACTTCTATTCATCATACTGATCACCAACATAGTTACTGATATTACAAGCAGGGAATTCAACAAGTGTTGTTCCTTTTGCTTTCCTGTTCCTGCCATCATTGATCAAACCATAATATCAGTAAATTTTGACCACTGAAGTGTTTGAAACAATAATTATACTAGTGCTTTATGAAAATACAATGTTACATGCCAGGAACTGGTCTATATGCTTTCATATTGCCCTGGCAGCACACCACCAATTGTTATATAGGAGATATCAGAACTCTTACATACGTGTAGCTGTAGATTGATGTTTGTGGATAGTTGTGTATCCCTTACATCAGTGTTGATATAAGTTGAGGAAGTAGTTGGTTATTGAGGTACATGTAATATCATCCCGTTGTTGATCAATTTCTGATCCAGGTGTAGAAACTGTGGCAAAGCGAGGAATCCTGGGGGAGGGGTTTAAACTTGGTTACCATGCCATGTTATATTGTTCACTGTAGGTGCATCTACACCTACCGAAACTTAGCGAAGTTTAACTTCCCGATAATTAACTTCCTGATATTTTGCAGTGTAGATGCAAACTTCGCGAAATTATACCTGCGAAACTTCCCGCGAAAAATCCTGCTCAAGGGGTAGGAGTTTTCTCGGACACCGCAAAATGTTGCGCGACATTTGCTGTGTAGACGCAAACTTTGCAAAGTTTCGTGGGATGAGTATCCCATTGACCATTTTTGGTATGAAACGCGGGCCTCATGAAGGTTGGTAGTCACTCTCTCCAGTGTACATGTATGTGCATTACAATTTTACATGCATGCAGAGTGTCTGAAAATGAATGGTAAAAACAGATAATGGTGATTAAGCTCCGTGTACATAGGAAACAGTTATGGCAGTGAATTTCCCTTGTCGACGGCAAGTCGGCGAACACATTGAACAAAACCGTGGTCGCCTTCAAAGTTCAGATATTCATCGCAGAAGTAGGCCCTATTGAATAGCATTTTCTGCCATCAATGCCACCATATAATGTATATGCCAAGTTCATGCATGCAGTTTAGCTGGTTGCAACCGTTCAATAATCTTGTTTTCGCGCGCTCAAAGACTTTGAGACCGCATTGTTTACCTTCTACCGCACATGCGCATTATCAACCAAATTTTCGGGAAGTTTCATCTCCTAGTAAAGATCGGGAAGTTTCGGGCTAGTGTGGATGCACAAATGAATTTTTGTTAAGTTTTATGAAAATTTGCGAAATTTAACTTCGCAAAGTTTTGCAATGTAGACACACGTGTAGGGGGGGGATCTAAACCCCTGGCCAGACCAGTGTTACAATAACATGAATGCTGTGAGAAGTAATGTGTCCTCCCATTGCTTGGAAGTAATTAATTAAGAATTGTTTGAATTTAATGAAGGGAAACTGGTTCATGTGGATAGATGCCAGTAATACTAGTGTTTCCATGTGCAGCATTTTCATTTTCTGGGCAATTGTGATTCTTGTGGAATGATGTGTCGTGTGGCCTGTGTCCAACAAAATTTTATCTTGACACCCTAGTGTGAATTGTGTAATGTGGATGCCTTGCCATTATATAATCGAGGATGCACAGTTTTGTGTTCAGTCATTCTTTAATACAGATGATGATGTAGATATGAGAAAATTTGAGAATCTGGAGTTTGATATATTTTCATTGAATGATTTGTCATGCTGTCCACATGTATCACAATGTAAATGCTACTTCAGTGATGGTTTTAGAGAAAAGATGTCAAGTCAAATAATAAGGCTAAATCACAATTTTTGTGGAAGTAAATCCAGTAATTAAAATGGAAAGTACACTCTGACATCACGTTGGTTTTAATAAAAGCAAAAAAAATGAGACAAACATATGAATGAAAGTTCAGTGAAAATCCACCAAAGAATAACAAAGTTATGAAGTTTCAAAATTTTAATTTTGTGACGCCTCATGCGAGCAGCTCCCCGTATGTTATGTAATGTAAATTCCATAAATAGCCATTGTTTTTTGTTGGTTCATGATAATTGAATGGGTTTTTAATAGTTAGCATGTATGGAATAGTGTTTCTGATTATACATTATATTGAATGCACAGGTAAAATCATTTTCAATTTTCTGAGAAAATGGCACTTTGTGAAATTTATGTTCTATGACAAATGGGAGAGCTGTTCACATGTGATGTCACAAATTTAAAATTTAAATAGGAAAATCATAACTCTGTTATTTATTGATGGATTTTCGCCAAACCTTCATTAATAGGTTTCTGTCATTTTTCTGCGTAATCAACTTGGCATCAGGGTGAACTTCCCCTTTAAGAATAGTCATAATTTAATGAACAAACTCGTTCACAAGGGTACATGTAGATGCCAGTAATTGTACTAGGTGTTTCCACCAGCATTTCTTTTACTGGGTATTTGACTGTTGGAGATAAGATAAACACAACCTCTCTCTGGTCTGGTGTGATGTCTACTGGATGGTTATTGTAAATGACACCACCAGTAACTTTGAGAAATATTTATCTAATAAAATCAAGTAACAATAGCCAGCTCCTCCCCCACCCTTTTATCATGAGATGAGACAACCTTAAAGGGAAAGGCTATCCTGATTTTAAGTTGGTTTTAATAAAAGCAGAACAATGAGAGAAACATATTGATAAAAGTGTCGAAAATCCACCAAAGAATAACAAAGTTATGAATTTTCAAAGGTTTATTTTTGTGATGTCACGTGCGAGCAGCTACCTTATACAATATAAATTCCTTAAATTGTCATTTTTTAATGTTTAAAAATTGAAATCATTAAAGATAATTGAATGTTTTTAGCTGACCTGAGCTGAAGGCTCAAGTGAGCTTTTGTGATCGCTTTTTGTCAATTGTCCGTCGTTCGTAAACTTTTACACATTTTCATCTCCTTTTTAAAACGCATGATTGATTTAGCCCAAAATTGGCAGGAATGATCCTTAGGGGTGGGGATTCAGGGTCCCCAAATGGTACAGCTGCCCCTCCACCCCCTCCCCCGGGGGCCCAAGGACGCGGCCCTGAAGGTCCAAAAGTAGGTAATTTTCAAACATCTTCTCTAGATCCAGAAATAGTTTAGCTAAGTCACTGTGTGTGTGTGTGTAGATACCTCTATATGTGATGAATTATTGTTCCTCGACAATACCCTCGACATGGGGGAGAGCCCTATGGGAATAATTTATATTCACATCACTTTCTTTAGAGCACATCAATGGATTTAGACCAAATTTGGTGGGAATGATCCTAAGGGGGAGGGGATAAAGGGTTTTGTAAATGGTACACCTGGTCCCCATGGGGGCCCAGGGGGCAGGGCCCGTAAGGGCCAAAACTAGGTAACTTTTTTAACCACAAGCAAGTTTGTAACCAAACTTGGATCGTAGATGCGTAACAGCTCCTCGTTATTTGGGAGTCCAAGTTCATATTTAGGTCAATGATAGAATATATCTGCAATTTTCTACTGGGGTTGGTATCAGTCCATTTTAATGGCCCCTACATGTATAGGGACCTCAATGTTAAATTGGGGTCAAAGGTCACATAAGTAGGTCAAAGGTCAAAATAAGTTCAAATGTTAACATTGCAGGGTGAGACAAATTATGGCTTTCCTTGCCTTGTTCACTATGAGATTTGATGTTAAAATTTAAATCAGCTGTATGGCAAGGGGATGCAAAGTCTTTGAAAGGTTTATGTGGCTCCGTTGGTGCCTAGATATCAGGCTCCAAGGGCCAAAACTATGTATAATTGATGTTTTCTCTATGGGCACCACAGACAGTTTGCGAGACCTCAGGTGAGATGTTGCCAAAGGTATGTTTACATTCCCTTTTCAGTGATGTTGCTTTCAACAGAAAACATGGTTCGAGGCGTCAATGATGATGAATCGAAATTCCTGCATGATGTGTTACCGTTCAAGACGGGTTTGATTTTGCTTTAACACGCATTTCCCATAAACTTCGTGACAAGATATCTCGTGTCTAGTCTTCAACGGGTTAACAATGAAAATATGTTGTTCTAAACACTGTTTAGAAAGATTTGATGTCTATTTTATAATATTGTAAATATACCAGATCACCCAAGTCTTACTTTGGCTTTAATTTTTGTTTCATCCCATCAGGGCCTAGCTGTTGGCCCGGCTCCTACCCCCAGGCCGGCGGCCAGCGTCAGTCCCCCATCAACATCATCACCAAGGCAGTGCAGTATGACCCCCAGCTGGCCGCATCAGAGCTGAACTTGTGCTACGACCCCAAACGCTCCAAATCTGTCAAGAACAACGGCAAGACATTCACTGTTGAGATTGATGCATGCGACCACAGTAAGTATCTGTAGGGTTTGGAGAAAGTCTTTAGATTTGTGAATGCCACAGCAGTGGTATCCACTGTTCTGTGACTACTTCTCCCCTCCCCCCCCCGAACGAATAACTCCCCTGGGGATGACTCCAACGTGACAACTCCTCCTGAGGACATATCATGGGGAGGGGGGAGTTGTCCTCAGGGGAGATGTCCTCCAGGCTCCAGGGAGTTGTTGTCTGGGGTAGTTGTCTCTTAGGGAAGTTGTCCTCTGGGGAAACCATCCTCGGGGGAGGAGGGGGGTGCTGCTGGGCAAGTTGTTAGGTGGGAGTCGTCCCCGGGAGATCAGTTGTCTGCAGGGGAGCTGTCCTTATGGCTATCCATTTGTACCATACAACTTCATCCCAAGTAATCATCATTGTTGGAGAGTCTTGTCCAAGATCTAGTATTTTGTCAATCTCCTCTCGTAAATGTAGCAAATCAGTCAGCAGCTTTTAAATGAAGTTGGATTTCTTGATATGTATTCAGTCTCAATCCAAGCTGTATGCTTTCATTATTTTGAATGTAAATGACATATGATTGGGGTAGTCCTCAACTTGGGCTGAAACTACTCTAGAATCAAGTAAACTATGCAAGGATTCTCCTGTGAAAATCTTGTAGTCAAATGTTGACTCATTCTAAAATTACTAATGTCAATATCCTTCGTGGCAGGCAAATCTGTTGTGTGGCTCTCTATGGGTCCTATTTTTATCGTGCCCCGATAAAATCAAAATATTAGTATGTTCATGCTTGATTCTCCTTAAGTAAACAAATTAGAGACAAATCCTTCCAGCTGGGAGATCCACTCCAGCTGGTGTATAGTTGGTATATATTTCAACTCATTTGGTTCTTGAGGCATTTTCAAGTGTTCCCAATCATGTCACTAACCTTTAACGGCTAGGGTAGATACATTTATCAAACTTAGTTGGACTGTTTCAGACAAACATATTTTCCCTGGCCTTTCTCTTTCTCTGCATTGCTGAAACTGCAAGATTGAATTGATGAGGCTGTCACACACTCAGAGCATGGATGGCCTACAACAGAGGTCCATGCCCAGACACACAGACATCTACACAATGTCAGTGATGTCTGGCTTTACAGATGGTATAGGTATATCAGCTCTGAATAGATGATGTTATTGACTGACTAAGTCTGACTGTCGTTCAGATTGAATTTGTTTATTGCTATACAAAACAACTGATCAGAGAGCCATTCTGTTTGTGACATAGCACCTGTTTGGCTATAACAATGACATAGGAAATGACTTCTATTCAATCATACTAGTAATTTCACTATTATACCATGAACCATACAGCTTGAAGACGAGGTGTCACACATGCACTGGCGTAAATCCTTGACGTCATCATATTCATCTAAGGGGGATGGTCTATTTACTCACTCCCCCCCCCCCCAATGAATTAGATTCCCTCACGGATTTTCGCCTGTGCTTACGTGGCTGATTCCAAGAATGATATAAACTTGAATTCATTGAGTCCACTGCACAAATATATTTGTCAAACTGGGAGTTGGAAAAGTATTATTTGACACAAAAATCGAGCTCAATATTTTTTTAACTCACAGCAATCATGTTGATTCTGATAGGGCTTGGTGGTGGCTTCCAAACTTCTACTCAGAATTGTGAAATTCATTGATTATTCAAATGAAAAATGACAAAATTACTTACTTGCTCCTTTATGTTTTTGTGGATTATGATTCTGTTTATATTATCTGATAGGACTTATTGAGGCTTTCAAACTTTTACACAGAATTTTGAAATACATAATTGTGCTAATCTATACTTATTTATTCAAAATCAATGAAAGATAATAAAAAAATGCTATTTCTTACTTGATCTTGAATGTACATGTATTTGTTTTATCTGATATGGCTGAAATGGTGGGGGCTTCTTCTTCTTCACACAATACTGAAAATTCATTAATTAAATGCAAATGTGTACATATTTAATCACAGTTTTTAGAAGTACACCAAAAGGGGCTTGTTTATTATTTCCCTACCAATTTTGATTCTTTATGTATATTCTGATTGTTAGTTGAATTGGAAACTTATTTGAAACTTGTTTTAAGTTTGTCCTTTTGGAAATTACAGCCATGATCCCAGAGACATACACAAGGGGCTAAGCTTCTAGGGGCTGGGACATATATTTACGCATTGCATAATTTGCTTATTCACTTGTTTTTTTTTCAGACCTTAGTGGAGGGCCTCTTAACGAGAAGTATCAGTTGGTGCAGTTCCATGCTCACTGGGGCAGCAGGGATGAAGTGGGTGCAGAACATACCATCGACGGCAAACAATATGCAGCTGAGGTATGGTTATGTTGTGTCGTTTTATACATATGGCCGAAACAGAATAAAAGCAAACGTAGTCCAGAATGAGTCAATAATTAAGCTTGCGATGTGCCCTGTTTCATAAAAGTTGATATCATGTCAACTTTGACATTCTACTGCAATTCATGGCTCTGATTGGCTGTGAATCATATAGCACTGAAGCAACTGTGCTTTTCAGCCAATCAGAGCCATGAATTGTAGTAGAACGTCAAAGTTGATGTGATATCAACTGTTATGAAGCAGATGAAACAGGGCCCTGGACCAAAATAACAGGCTTTGATCGAGGGGGGTGGGGGTTGACACAGCTAGCCTGTGCCCTCTCCCACTTTTTTTAGCTGGTTTGTTTTTGCTTGTCACACATTTATTTGCCCCTTAAAGCCCAAGTTTAATTTTGAGGATTTTTTCTATTTGAAAGCTTTATGCCCAAAGGTCATATCACACCAATAACAGACTCTGAATATCCTTCGTTTTTTTAAAAATTAATTAATGAAAAATCTCGGGGGGGGGAACGGCGGGGGGGCGGCCTGGCACCCGGAGATTTTTGACTATATTTTACATTATAGCATCCAAAGGGTTAATAAGGTGTTAAGGTTATCGAGTAATACCTCATCAAAAAGAGCAGACTCTGCTCTTTTTGATGAGAATCTGCTATTGGTGTGATATGACCTTTGGGCATAAAGCTTTCAAATAATAAAAAATCCCCAGAACTAAACATGCTAGTGGGACTGCAGACTGCTGACCTTTTTTTTGTCCCAACAACTAGAAACCAACCACTAGCTGTTAATGCTCCTTCTTTCTAAAAGCCTGGATCTGCCACTGCAAATTAATGCTACTTTTCACACAAGTTACCATGCAGCTGATCTACACTTTTTTGTATTGAGTGTATTGTGTGGTACACACATTTGCGACTTCGGCACGTCAACACTTCCGGGAGTGGGGGAGTTTAGTCTCTCCATTCTACTGTGCTGAAGGTGGGGGGGGGGGGGGGCAAAGTGACCAGCAGTGTTTTTTGTTGTTGGGTTTTTTTAGTGGCAGCTAAATTTCTGTCGAAGAAACTATGTATTTTATACTGTAATATAACCTGATATCACGTTTTACTGTAAAAATAACATACAGATTATAGACAAAAATTTTAGTGCATGTGTGTGGTTGTACCCACCAAATAAATCAAGCCTGTTATGACACAAGTAGATGTTCCAGCGAAATAAATCGATTGTAAATGTTTATACAAATAAATATCACTGGTCAGACTGAAACACCTGTCATTTTTGTTAACTTTTTTTTTACTTACTCTTCTTTGTTTACTTTCCTTAAATCCACATAACCAAAGATACTTATAAATGGCCATAAATCATCATACAAATAAATGTGTCATATTTTCTCATGGAATTGTGTTCTGTGCTTCATGTCAAGTTGTACACTGACAACATACCTACGTATACTATACACACCCCCTGAATGTACTGTACACCAACACTGACCTTTTTTTCATTACCTCTTTCATCACCCCACACTGAGAGGTTTGTAGGCTTAGATAACTAATTATCACTCAAAATTAGTGACACACTCAAGCTCCATGTTCATCCAAACAGGTGGACACACATCCTGTACATGTAGGTCATGTAATTTTCCTCATGTATAGACTTCTGTCTGGCCACTATAAAAATCCGAGCACACATATCTTTCAGCGGAAGGATCTCTGACCTGATGAAACATAGCCTCAACATCTGCTATGAAAGCAGTTGACGCCTGTCAAAATTTCAGCAGAACTCTGAGCAACTTGCTTGTAAGACCAGGGCCCTGCATCATTATATCAATTACAGAACTTCCCTTGAAATTGGCTACACAATCAAACAAAATTCTGACCTCTCCCTTCAAAAAAAAAAAAAAAGAACCTACACTTCATTGAACAGAGAAGGGTGAAAGCCCGGTGTTGTGGTCATATATCGATATGCAAATATACACTGGGCTGGATGCCTACGGGTAACAGTGAAGTTCGCTTTTCTAGTCCCTGTCATCCGAAATGATGATAAAGCAATAATAATAATAGTAACTGGTTGATGCGGAATATACCATGTAGCTCCTTCAGGTTCTTGTGCATCATCATCATCAAGTTCTTCTGTATCATATAACATTGTGGAAGACCCGTTTAAAAAATTGTCGAACTTTGCTATCTGACATATCTGGCAGTGTTTGAATGGACAAATAAACACCCTAGAACACAAAACTTCGGACAGTTATGCTGTCACTAGTACAGTAGGTACAGATACAAATTGGCACAATAATTATTCTCAGCCGATAGGAAATTCTGCAGCACAGCAGTCTATGGGGGAAAGCTGGAATGGTCTCTCAATGATTTTCACTTTTTGAAAGCACTTAATGATCGTTTTAAACTGCAATTTTATCGGGGCTTCATTTTTCGACCGTATCAGAGACACTGGTAGCATGGGGAATCATGTAAAACTGGAAACATTGTTATACAATGCCTTTAATGCCTTCCTCGTATTTGTTGTGCAAGTCACTTTCTCTCTTTGGCATCCTTCCAAAACTCTGAAGTCACCTTTCAGCCATGTATCTGTCATTCTCAAGATGAGGACGGTGTTCTTAGAATGGAATGACTAATTGAAAATGGCCTCGGTCTTTACTGATCGTTGCTTCCCAGATCTGAATTGCTTTCTTGTTGACGATGGACATTCCTTTTTCCTTTTCGAACATATCATCTCCTTTAATCTTCCAAAAGCTTGCTGTTGCTGTTGCATTGTGGGATATATGATTCCTGGGCCTTTCTTCTAATATGTTTCTCATATATTCCTTTCCTTTGTTCGATTTTTATATTCAATAAAATGATGAAATATATACATGTATGGATAACTCAATTTTTATTCATTAATAACACAACTTCATTTTTAGCTCATATACTCTCTGAGCATTGAATTTAAACTAGACTTCTTCATCCTTGATTTAATTAAAGTTAAAAGTTCAGTGACATCATTGGAACACTTGAAAATGCCTCAAGAACAAATTAGTTGAAATGTATACCAGCTGTTCACTAGCAGATGTGGATCTCCCACCTGGAGGATTTGTCTGTATTTGTTACTTAAGGAGAATCAAGCATAAATATGGAGTATCTTTATTCTTTCCGGGTAGGGTAAAATACGCCCCCATAAGAGAGCCACACAGCAGGTTTCCATGCTCCTAGTGATATTGACATTGTTTGTTTTAGAATGAGTGAATGTTTGACTACAAGATTTTCACAGGAGAAGCCTTGCATAGTTTACTTGATTCTAGAGTAGTATCAGCCCAAGTTGAGGACTACCCCCAATCATGTCATTTACCTTTAATCCTCCGAATGTACCATCATGCATAAGTAACTATTAACATTCATCCATTTGTAAGTGTACAATAACAACAATATCTATTGTTACGGACAGTAATGTGTGCAAGCCCAGCTCAACCTTTTCGCTTCAAATTTTACAAAATTGCATTGATATTTGCTTCTATTTTCACACCAAATGCATCACACATGAAGTGACAAAAAAAAAAAATGTGAAAATAATACTGACAACATTGATCAACTGATGTAGGTTCTGATTCATCCAGGTAAAATGTTAATAAATAATAACAAATGTAAGTCCAGTTGCCTTGATTTATATAATTATTTACTGACAACATTGGCTTTTCCAAAAAGGTGTCATTTTAAGCAGCCAAACCTCAAAATGGCATTTGTTTCCATGTTTATAATTAGCTGAAACAAAATTGGAAACAATGTCATGTTGCTCTTTGCCAACCAGATTTCTGTTGGCACAATATCTACGGCATATGGTGTAAGCACAGCATATCAGAACACTAATCTTTGACTCCGTTATCTGTAGGTTCATCTTGTTCATTGGAACAAAGACAAGTTCCCATCAGTCGGGGAGGCCATCCAGTGTGACAGAGGCATTGCCGTCCTGGGATCCTTCCTGAAAGTAAGTTGGAATAAGCCGGATAAAGTCCAACAGAATATTTCATTGTCCAGCTGGTAAAAGGTCATCATGAGCAACTGTTCATTAACCAATTTCCTCCAACTTCATTGGCTTATTTAGCATGACATCAAAAGCGTTGGGATCTTTTTAGAACCTTCTGTCAGTCTGTTAAAGGCAAATATCAAATTAACTAATGATTTTCAAGTAATGGCAATATTGAATGTTAATGCCCTTTTGCTTAGAGCATTACGTTAATACCCTTTTACCAGCCGGACAATGCTTTGTTCTTATACAATCAGTTCTTAATGATGGTAATTATGATGATAGTATTAATAATAATAACAACAACACCTAATTTTTATGAAGAACATTGATTACCCTTGGAAATATCAATGCACTTTCCAAACAAAGTGAAAGAAATATGGTAATTAACTACAAAGGCTAAGATTTTTCCTTGAAGTAAGATTTATTTCTTATTTCTGAAAGAAAACAAAAGATACACAATACAACTGGGCAATGCCAATACGGGTGCTCTTTAAATTAACACTAATGAAACAACAAGGTAATGTACTATTCACACAATTTTACAGTACAGACCAGTCTGCTGACCTATATAGTAAAGTAATTATGACCAATAAAAAAAAATTGAATGAATTAAATAAAGTTAGCCAAAAAAATTGTAAAAATATAAAAATGGTATTGAGGGATTAAAGACCTGGTTTGGTGCACTTTAGATGTTGTCTGAAGAAGAAGGCAGCGCGCAGATATGGGCATTCAAACTTGTAATTAATTTATGAATGGTGTAATGTGTTGTTATTGCAAACGCAGATTTGCGTCACAGAGAATGAATTTTTGTAAAAATAATTGTTGTGTTATATTTTTTTGTCTACTCTCAAAGGTTGGGTTTGCCATCCAGCATTTGAAACAGCCTGTGCACCGTTTTAAAAAGCTGCAGAAGAAGGTTACATGAATGTAGTATTAAATTTTTGATTCGCACCGCTTGTAAAGTGTATAATGTGTAGATAATTTTAATTTTGAGACTTCGGCGTAAGTTTATGAAATGAACTTAAGATTTGCTTCATAGATTTGGTAGTACATGATAACAGAAAGCTTACTTTTCTTCTAGACCTAGATGTACATGTAGAATTTTTGTAACATAATATTCGCTTATTGGAATAAAAATTAGTAAAATAATGCAAAGAGGAGTAGTAGGAATAGTTGTTGATGTTGTAGTAGTAGTAGTGGTAGTAGAAGTACTAGAAGCAAAAGTATTAGTAGTAGTAATAATAAAAGTAGTAGTAGTAGTAGTAAAAATCATGATAATACGAAGTCTTCACAAAAAACATATGGTGAAGGCAGCTTTTCTCATGCTGCTACAGTTTTGTGGAATGAGCTCCCTGGTAACAACAAAAGTATTAACACTGTTGAAAAATTCAAGTCAGCTATAAAAACTCATCTTTTTTAGTATTGTTTTAATTGGAATCTGTGGACACATTCAAATCACTCCTTAAAACTCACCTTTTCCAGTAATTCCATCTATTTCCACCCGTCATTCTCATCTGTGATATCCTTAATGCTAGGGCTCCTGGGAATTATGTACTGACTGGGCATGTCCCCCTGAATTGTCATGGAATGGAGCAGCAAGAGGCTGCTGGGCTTCACCCAGGTGGATGAGGGAATAGCGATGGGTGGTATAAGTTGTTTTTAAGTTGTAATTAGTTGTAATAATTCTTATAAGTTTGCAATAATTCTCTATTATTATTTTTACTATTCGGTCTTACAGCACCTAGAAACTTTTGTATTAGGGGCTATATAAATGTAATATCATTATTACTGGAAACTTGTTCAAAGGCTCCATAATAGTACAGTAACTATTTATATTCTGTTTTACCTTTTTCTTCTCAGTGCATTGGGACATTTTCATTTGATGTGTTACACACTATATAAGAGCTGTGTATTATTGTTTGATAAAGGAGAAGAAAAAGGAGGAGGAGGAGGTGTAAGAGGAAGAGGAGGAGGAGGAGGTGTGGGAGTAGGAGGTAGAGGAAGAGGAGGAGGAGGAGGAAGAAGAGGAGGAAGAAAGTAATAATAATAATTATAATTATAATAATAATAACACCACTACAATTATTGCAACTACGATTTGTTTTCAAAATACAACTTATTATCCTCGTCATTTCCAACAAAATTCCTTATAAAACAATCTTTCAAATACTGCACCTGATGTCTGCTTGTTTATATTAATTTTATTTATTTATTTGCTGTTTTATTCAATCAGGGTGGCCTTGTCAGTTGTTCACAACTGCTTTTTGCAAGGGCCCTGTCATTCATTGAATAAAAAACATGAGAAGTATAATTATATCACACTATACAATCTATATCATAATTATTAAAGGGCATATATTGGTGTCTACAAGTACAGACGTTAGTATAGTGTACACAAGGTTTATACGATTGCCATCATATTAATCCTTTAATTTTTGTTGTTTTTATCCAGAATACATCAACTGCAGTTGAAGGAGGTTTTGATCCCAGTGCTCTTCTGCCAGGTATGTGAACAGGATGGGAAGGGTGATTCTGTTGTAGACATTGTTGATATATTTACATTTCCCAATCAACTTTCTGAATAAATATAAAATCGTCAGTTGTTCGGCAGAAAGGCCCTAGCATATGTTCCCAGCAAGACAGGTCTTAACACTAAAATTGTCTCTAACTTAAAAACCACTGGCTTTTTTCACATGAAAATCAAAATGATGTGATGTTTTTAGATCCTTCTGTCTGTCTGTTAAGTACAAATATCAAATAAGGCAATATTTCTCAAATTAGAGAAAATTTACTGTTAAAGCCCTTCTGCTGGGAACATATGGTAGGGCCCTTCTTCTGGAGTAAGGTATCTGGGGTGATTTGCCATTTCTTCAAGGATGTGACTGTAATATGTTTGTTGTCAAATGATGCCATCTGTATTTTAACCCATTCATTACCTCCGAAATTCTGAAAATCTCATAGATTAAACACAGGACACATGTGGTTCCTGTCACCAATGGGTTAAGATTGCAAACAGCTAATCTATGATTTTTAACAAACATGTCAGAAAAAAAGAAACCAGCAGGATTCAAACCTGTCATCGGCTGCTTTGAGTGCCGGTTCATATACCACTGGTTTTTCTTCTCTGACATGTATGTTAAAATTGTAGGTCAGCAAATTGTGATCTGAAAATACAGAGGGCACTATTTGAAAAAAAATATATACATCACAGCACATTTTCCCTCTCTGAATAATCTCTCTCTGTCAGAGTGATAGTAGTTTGCATGTTTTGTTGGACATCTCTTTGTACTGCAAGATATTTGCCTTTATTTCATTTAAAAAAGATAGACCTTTATGATCTATCAATACCCTGAAAATTGTCCAGACTCTGAAACTCTCCCATTTTTGAGAAATTACTCAAAATGTAAAATGTTGGGGGAGGAAGGGGGGGGGGGACCCCAGACATTTTCCATAGGTAATGTACATACCTCTTTATGTTCTCCTATAATTTGAACATCACAATTTGTCACTATGAATATCATCCAGTGGGTTTGATGTTGTTTTCTGATGTCTGGGGTGACAATGAAAACTCTATGAATGATTGACAAAAAGTTGTCTGATCAACCAAAACTGTACTTTGGGTTTAACACTTTATCCTAAATGTCACAAATTGGATGTGAGGTAGGTGTATGATGAATCTTTTGTTTGTTTGAACTGTTGCACATTAAGTTTCATTTTGCATCTTGGTTTATACACTACAGCAAACAAACGTGACTACTGGACATATGAGGGCTCCCTAACCACTCCTCCGTGCTACGAAAGCGTGACATTCATCCTGTTCAAGGAACCAGTGGAAGTTTCAGCCGAACAGGTAACTACCTTATTGAATCAATCAATCAACACCTCGTCTGTCTCTCCAAGGAGTGGAGTGAAAACATGCTCACATCCTGTCAAATTCTCAAGATAGTTTGATATCACAGAATTAACCTCTTGACATATCTTCCCTTCTGAGGAAGGAATGGGGTTTTGCCAAAAAATATAAATAAATGTGCAATAAATCGTGTTTGAAGATTCACTCAGTTTGTATGTATACGTGCAAAAATGCCTTTATTGTGCCATAAATTTTGCTGTTTCATATGGGAGATTTACCTTGATACAGTACATTTCATACATTAGCACTCCTGCCAGCTAAGTATTACCAAGGTGCAATATTACACTTCAGCTCAATTTTAATGCCACCATGTAGTTGTGTCATAACATTTTAACATGCTGAAGTAGCAGATCTGCACCAAATAATACACATAAAGTCCATAGAGGTGTAAATCCGCTGGCATGTTAAGGATAACAATTGTGACAGTTCTCAGAATCAACATCATAATACAGAACGTGATAAGTAGGAAAACTATGCAGTACCCCACTATGTACTCAATACCCTTGTGCTCCCCTACCCCCATCCCCCAAAATAAATAATATGGTGATAATTACCTTCTAGCTCTCCATGGACAATACAGAGTGTTTTGAAAAAAAGCTGAACCCAACTCCCACCAGTAATATATAATCTAATAAACATAATTATGTTTATTGCAATATGTCATTGCAAAGATAAGTTATTACTCTTGCATGTGACCATGTTGATAAATAACTATAAATCTGTGCGCAAAGCAATTTTTGACATTGCTCATTTAAAATGTTTGCAATTCAATAACTCAAGGTTTAATTATTACAAATATGGTATCAAATGAAAGAGTAATAAATTATCTTTGCAATGACGTATTACAGTACACATAATTATGTTTATTAGCTTATATATTCCTGGTGGAAGTTGGGTTCCACTTTTTGCAAAAAACACTGTGTAATACATAAGCCTTAAATCTGCTTTTTGCTGCTGATTTATGACTCTCTGTATCTCTTGGTTCATCATTTTGTTACCCCTCCTGTATTTTCTTTCCGTCACTCCACAGCTCCAGGTCCTGAGAGAGTTCCAGACCTGTGCAGAAGGGGAAACCCCCGGAGCAGACGGTGGAAAACTTGCTGATAATTACCGTCCCGTCATGCCTCTCAATGGCCGCGTCATCAAGTCATCCTTCAAGGCTTAAACACTGTCCCACCTTGTGTCTTTCTTTTATATATTCCGCTTTTGCATGGAGTTAGCAGCTGAAGTAGGAAAAGCTTGGTTCTTGGCACATTAAAGGGTAAATTCCAGTCTGATAACAAATATTGTGAACAAGAATAGGAAAATCAGAGAAATAAATCCAAGTTTGAGAAAAATCAGACATATACTGTATACGCTGTATATTTCGCGGTGGTTTTATTTTCGCAAATTTCGCGAATTCCTTGTCTTGAAACAAAATCATGAAAATATATGTACGTGAAATATATGGTGTATACATTACGAAGAAAGGTATCAATTTGATTTTACAAAAATCACAAAATCGGCAACATTGTGGCATTTTCTGTGACCATTCCTCCATTTTTTCCAGGAAATGTCACTTAATTCTACTTTTCTTTTATGTTTATCCCAGAGCACACTTACTTCACATGAGAGGGGAAAAAACCCTGTTAACCTGAATACATATGGCTTACATGATGAGAAAATGTTTCTTGAGAGAAAATGAAAATTTAATGACATAACAATGGAAGGTTGCTCACATGTAATGATACAGTGTTTCCAATTTGTAATGATGTGAAAAATTGGCAACAATTCATAACTTTATTTATCATAATCACCTGAATTTTCTCAAAAATTTGCTGATTTATTTTCCTGATTTTTCTGGTTCTATTCAAAGCAACTTGCTATGAGCCTGGAATTCTTGTTTAACCATTGGAGACGATTTGATTTCATTATAACGCACATTTTCCATAGACCCCAACACAAGTTAACTTGTACTTACTCTCCAACGGGTTAAAGGTAAATGACATGATTGGAAACACTTGAAAATACCTCAAGAACCAAATGAGTTGAAATATATACCATCTATACACCAGCTGGATTGGATCTCCCAGCTGGAAGAATTTGTCTCTAATTTCTTTACTTAAGGAGAATCAAGAATGAACATAATAGTATTTTAATTCTATCGGGGCTCAATAAAAATAGGACCCATAGAGAGCCACACAGCAGGTTTGCCTGCCACAAGGGATATTGACAGTTATTTTAGAATGAGTCAATGATTGACTACAAGATTTTCACAGGAGAATCTTTGCATAGTTTACTTGATTCTAGAGCAGTTTGAGCTCAAGTTGAGGACTACCCCCGATCATGTCATTTACCTTTAAGAATATGATATTGTGTGATGTGGCATCATCATGTTATGGGATTGAAGTCTTCTCTGTTTTGGGCACAATGGATTTACAAGGATGACATCTTTGGTTCAGCTGACGTGGACATATACCAAGAGGATAGTTACAATAGGTTTCCTTCTGTTATAGATTTTACAGTAATAAGATATTATGATGGGTAACAAATATATTTGATACAAAATACCTCCTGAACATGAATTGGTGTACGTTGAACTCTCTGTGGAATAATATACATTTTAATTTGTTAAATAATGGAAACATTGCATTGTATTTTTCGCAAACATGACTGAAATATGTGGCAAAATTATAGAATGACATGAAATATCTGTTAATTAGGTATATATGAAGGTTATTTTTATTTCTCTCCTTGATCCAGTTATATTTACACCAATTATTAATTTGAATCATAATGGCAGAAATATATTGGAATGACAAGTTAAGTGATAAAGATATTTATGAAATTTTGGAATTGTTACACAATGTTGTGTTTTGAGAAGTATATTTATAAAAATGGATTTTATTAACTTTAAAAATGTTTATTAAATATGCACAGAGTTAGATATTTTACAGTATTAATGGCTTTGACAATAAATTCTTGACTGTATGTTTAACTGCAAAATATTTAATCACAACCATTAAAAACATATATAATATATATAGTATTAATAAAACCACAGAGTTGAAAAGGTATTTTGTATAATATTTATGAAGGAGGCACATATGCAAAGGGCTGCTAATAATAAAAATTGGGGTTTATTTCACATCATACAACAGACAATTGGTATGCTTTTGAATAGGACAAAATGCAAGTGACTAATACACAGTTCTACCTTCTGCTATATGGACTTAAAGTATCCCACCTGTTGCTATGGCAACTGTGATTTGCTTCCAGTAGATGGTGATGAACTACAATCAGGAGAAGAAGACATACAAGTATGCCTCCTGATAATATCTTGGGTGTATCTTATAATGTAACATTGGTAATTTGTCACCTTTGCACATTGTCCAGTACCGGTACCTCATTTTCGTGTCATTCATCTGAACAGTATTTTGTCAAGAGGTTCATTGTTACACCTGTCTGAACCTGTTGGGGTATTTAGTGTGGGGTGAAATGGTAGCAGTCATGAAGAAACCGTTAAGAGTTTCATGACTTTATGCTTTGGGCATAAGATGTATTTTAAAGACTTGACAACCCTGTCTTTATCAAATTTTGTGGACATTTATGAGATGTGTTTCGAAAATATTTATCATGCTGCCATTATTTCTGCTCTTCAGATTTGTCAAATTTGATGACTAAATATTTTTCTGTCTCATAGGCTAAAAAAATTCAGACCCTTACATTGAAGAATTCCCTTATTCAGCCAGGTGTGCAATGACCTATTAACCCGTTGGCTACGGGAACTGGATGTGCCCTGTGTTAACTCTAGGGGACTTTTAGAATCTCATAGGCAACGGGTTTAATTTGCAAACTTTTACCTCAATATTACCAAACTAGGTACAAAAGTGTGCTGGCATGCATACATCTACTGTATTACAATATGTTATATGTATTATATTATATTGTTTCCACTCAATAAAGAATGATTGTGACTTGTCTTGAATTTACGCTTATACGGCAATAAATATGGTAGTTATATATTGTAGAACATTATGACCCGTGGATGGATGATTTTTTTCCCGTGATTGTTCAACGAGCTACAGCCATAACTACTTTTTTTAGGTTCAAAATTATGAAGAAATGAGGCATCCCACCTCTCATCAACTTGGGTCATATTCTTCCAGAATATCGCACTTACTGTAAACAAGATCAATGGATACACATTATGATTAAAATATTATAAATGATGTATTATTTTCCATCTGCACTTTTTTCAAGCCATAATAATACCGAAACAACAAAAGTAACAATGAGGAGAAATTTAGAAATTTGGGGCAAAAAATGTTAGGAGGGAGGGTGGAGAAGACAATCTAAAACATGTGAGATGTCAGCAATTGAGGAATAATTCTTGATGAGAAGTTAAACCAGGAAATTTATCATAAATTATTGCATAACTATATACTTGTTGGTAAGTCATCCTTTATGGAAAAATCAGGTTTTGTTTCAATGTAGGTGCTTTGTGGACTATTGTGAATGTTGAATTGCTTTTTCTCCATTTATTGCAAAACAAGTATGTGTGCTGTGTTGCTGATTTGCCTCTGAAAGAATATGTAACCTGTTTGATTTGGTCTACACCAACATAATACATCAAATATTTCGCTCAAGTCCATTGTAATGTGAACAGTTTTGTGAGTCAAATCAAGGGAGCTCGAATTCTCATTTTCAGTAAGTTGTAAACAAATGGTGTCTAGTAAAATGTAATGACTTCATGTCAGTTTAATACATATTTTAAGTTGAAATCTAATCTATGTATGCACATTATGTAAACTATGAAAGAATATTGTACACAAAGCAAAGTATATCTGTTGACTTCCATGTATTTAGTTTGTAGTGCTGATTTGCTCTCAAAAAGCAAGTCTTGTGTTTCATGTAATTCATCCCATGTTTTTAGCGTGCTAACAGAATGAGGACTACCGGGTATATAGCTTTCGTCATTCTGACTTAACTCAGTGGTGCATGTGTGGCAGTTGTGATATTCCAAAATAAACTTATTTTATGAAAGTGCATAAGAATGGACCAAATGTTTTTATTTGTTTAAGTGTTGTATGATTGAATTGTGTCAAACCTTCATTTGAATTTAACAAAAAGAGTGTGAAAACTTTGAATTTTGCTTTCATTGGCACAGTATAAGTTGATTATGAATTATATTTCGGATACAAGGATAAGACGAATGATACAGTGCACTCTCGTTGTAAACAAGTCCTTGGGGACCCATGAAATGATATCTTTATAACAAACTTTCTTTATGTCAGGGTTGCAAAAACAAAAGAATAAAAAGAAAAGCTAAGATATGGGACCAGAGATTATAATTATTTATAATGAAATTTTGTTACATCAGTGTTCTTCATAACAAGAGTGCATTGTACAGTTATACTTTAAAAAAAATGCAAACATGGGAAATCACATAGAGAACATGGACCCAAAAATAATTTCCAAAATACAAAGGATAACACAAATGACATTTATAATAGAACGAACAAACCTGAGTGTCATGAACTATACATCAAGAAAATTCATACAGACGTATGGATAGATCTTGGCATTTTTTTGTATTAACCAGTTAGGCAGCTAACTTTGAAAAGTTACCTACCCACAAAAGGAATTGGAAAATAATAATAATAACACGTTCTTGTATATCGCATAACACGTAGCTTATCGCACGTCCCGATGTGCTGTGTATTATTACCCCATGGTCATGACAGGTACATTTAAGCTAAGCAGCTGTTACGTGCTTGAAGCTATAAATGACCCGACCAGGGTACCTATTTATACACCTGGGTGGAGAGCAGCAAAGCAGATTAAAAATGTCTTGCTGAAGGACATTAAATGTTCAATATTCCCCCTAACATAGATTTCGTTTGCCATAACACTCAAATTTCTATTGTAACAAAATAAAGCCCATTATTGGGATTCACCTTAATGCAGGAGATAGTTGTGTAATAATAATAATAATAATGATAATGATAATAATACAGTAATAATAATAATGCTGCTACAATGCACGATGTGTGGGATATATGATGAAACGGTCCACCATTTTGTCTCAGGATGCCCAAAACTTGCAAAAACAGAATATATCCACCGGCACAACAAGGTAGCAGCATACCTGCACTGGAAGATTTGCAAAAAAAAGATCAAGGCACGACAAAAATAGTATGAACACGTACCAACCTTCAACAGTAAAAGAATCTGATGAAGTCACCATTCTCTGGGACATGCCAATCCATACTGACAGGGAGCTGAAGGCCAACAAGCCTGATACTGTTATCAAAGACAAGAAAGAGAACAAATGTGTTATCATTGATGTGGCAGTGCCCTCGGAATCCAATACATCAGTGAAGGTCACAGAAAAAATATCCAAGTACAAAAGACCTCAAAATTGAAATTGGCAGGATGTGGGGTATGATGACGGAAACAATACCAGTGATCATTGGGGCTCTGGGGCTCATGAAGAGAGGAATGGAGAAGTATAGCGATCGCATCCCAGACAACATTGATCTCAACACTGTCCAGAAAATTGCCTTTCTTGGACATGCGCAATCCTGCGGAAAATATTGTCTATTAAATGGTTTCCATATTTATTGGGTGTTCGGGTGGTCATGGCAATGGTAGAGTAGGGTTATATAGGCTTGTCTTAGAGCACCTTGTGAGTAAAGAGCCGGCCAAACCTGCCCTATGGGTAACTTCTTAAATTGCCGGAGAACAGGGCAATAAGATCAAGCAGCTAGGGGAGTTCTGTTAGGGCTACTTTGTGCTATTTTTCAGCATTACCTGACATACCTCGTGCACTCGATCTATATGTGACCCTTTTAAAGTGCCTTAGGTTCATGGATTGGACCCGGCTCTATAGTTGTAAAGAAGACAAATCATGAAAATGACGATAATAATAATGATGATGATATTGATGATGATGATGATGATGATGATGATGATGATGATGATATTGATGATGACGATGATGATGGTGATTTTGATAATAATAGTGGACTAAACTTGAAGTAAAATTGAATTCAAAGTTTTAAACAGATAGGTATTCATGAGATAAATTTTTAAAACAGATTTGAACTGTTGTATGGAAACATTGATAATTTTTATTTTTCCCCTGGGTTCCCCCCCCCCACCCCCAATAGTATAGTTGTGGTTAAGCAGATAAAAAGGATCTTAATTCTCATAATCTTTCAACTACAAATTGCCTGTAAAGAAATATATTCCTTTGGGTC
>JZLH01S0370973.1:47402-60929 GCA_001188425.1 Eucidaris tribuloides
CCCATATCTCGTGACCGTGCAGCTGTGACTGACAGAATCAGGGATCGAACGCAAACTGGACCTAATAATTCATATTTAGAAGAAGAAATTCGTTGGAAACGCCTTGTAAAATGGCTAGTAAAGCAGAGTAAGTGATAAAGTATTGTGATGCTTGTCAATAAATAATGTGTATTCGCCACAGCACAATGTTAACTTAGTTCGAGCGCGGCTCGGCGCGTGCGTTTCTGCAGGACAGCAATCAGCTGAGAGTCGCCGCGCGCCCCGCCGCCGGGCCGCCGGGGTCGGGGGCGACCGGGACGGACGAACCAGGTATGTAGCAGCTGTGACCGGTGCGGTGGGCCGTGGGTGGGTGCAGCTAGCACAAGATTGATGAGTTGTGCGTGGGTGCATGGAAGTGAGGCAGTACCGGTTAGCTTGCACAATTTGGTGTCAACGTGGCAGTTGTACATGGGATTCTGACTTGTTAATGATGCCTTGATGGAGCACGCTTGGGAGCGACCCGTGGTGAAGTCCGTCGCCTTTACGATCGCTCGCGGTAGCGGTGGTTTGGACCGCTGTTTGCTGCAAGACATTAATTTTGTGAAATGAAAAATTTATGTGTTGTGCAAAAGGCGTAATTTATTACATTTCTATGAAAAAGTCCTTTCAAAAGTTTGATTTTGAGTTTTAAATTTGAATTTCAACTTACCGATACATTCGCCTGTCAGTGAAATCTCGGTGGACAACCTTTCGGCGACTTTTACTTGGTTGACGGGCGCACGTGTCGTGCGCGCTAATTCAAGCAGTCTCAAAGGCCGTTTTGATAGCTGGTCGAGATCCTCAGAAATTCACAATTTTTTTTCTGTTTTTTATACTATTTCATGCCAAAATCAAACAAATTTTAAATTATATATAAAGTATTGAAATTTAATTTGAAAATAAAGCAAAAAGCTTTATTGCAACTTTTGGCGTAAATATTCTTTAAAGAATGCAAAACGCCAATAAAATCAACAACAACAACAACAAATTTGTATCAACGGGGTGTGGGTGCAATTTCTGCCGTGCGCTGTGGATGACCAGCGAGGGTGTCCCGCATTGTAACAGGAGATTGTCCGGCTACGGTTGCCGAGCTATGGGGCTATACAGCATCTTTTGCACTGTATACCCCATAGTTCTACGGGTGTGATGGAGGGGATCGGGGAAAATTATTCGAAGCTGAACTTGAGCTAAATTTTATTTTGGACGGTGTGCCAGTGACAGCACAATCCAGCTGCGCTAAAGTTTGAAAGCTATTCAGCCTGCCAATCCCTGTTGACTTGTTTAATATTCCACTGATGCCTGATGCAGAGATTAAAGGCAAAGTTCACCCTGACGTCAAGTTGGTTTAATAAAAGCAGAAAAATGACAGAAACATGACAGTTTGCATGGTTTGGTGAAAATCCAAAGAATAACAAAGTAATCAAGTTTCAAAGTTTTAATTTTGTGACGTCACATGCGAGCAGCTCCCCATATGTCGTGATAAATGTATAAATTCTTTTCTTAAAGTGCCATTTTCTCAGAAATTTGAAGATGATTTTACCTGTGCATTCAATATATTATCAGAAACATTTCATACAGGCTTCTATGAAACATATCCCATTTAATTATCATGAACCTTTAAAAAATGGGAATTCATGGAATTTATATTACATGACATGATATGGGGAGCTGCTTGCATGTGATGTCACAAAATTAAAACTTTGAAACTTCATAACTCTGTTATTTTTTAGTGGACTTTCGCCAAAATTTCATCAATATGTTTCTCTCATTGTTCTGCTTTTATTAAAACCAACTTGACGTCAGGGTGAACATTGCCTTAAATACCAGGTTCCGCCGCTTGTGGTGCAGTAGGTGGGGTATTAGCTCGCATGTCGGCAATGGGGTGCATGGATTGCAGGGCACTCATTGCGACAACATAAGATGACCCTGGACCTGTTTGAATTTTATTAATGAAAATAAAAATATTAGGAGATGGACAGAACTATGGGCATTCCCAACTCTGACAACCCTCCAAAATGTAATTCAATCATAATAAAAAAATTCTTACTTCTCTCGAGCTCGCTCTTTCCTATTTTTGGAGGAACTGTCTTCCATCCATTTTATCTCTGTTTTTCAAACCACCAGTTTGTATTCTTTTTCAGAATCTCAAAAGAAAATAATAACCACTTGGATATTCATCGCATTAAACATTTTGTGATGAGTTTCCTTCAGGCTATCAACATCACATGTGACATCACACGTTATATCTGCATTTTTGTTATTATTGCATTTTTTGGGAGGTTGTCCGTAAAGTGCTGGGAATGCCCATTGTTCTGTCCATCTCCTCATTTTTTTCATTAATAAAATTCGAACAGGGTCGACTTCTGTTGTCGCAACGGGGGCCTTACCCCAGTGTGGACATGTGAGCTAATACCCCTCCTACTGCCTCACAAGTGGTGTAACCTGGTGTTAATCTCTGCCATCATCAGGCATCGGTGGAATAGTCAACAAGTCACCACAGAATGACAGGATGAATAGCTTTCAAAAAAAATCTTATTCAAGGCCAAATTTTCAGCCAAATAAGCAGCCGAAAAGACATTATTTTTGTTACTCTGAAAACGGGGCAACTGCTCCCCTGCCCCCAACCTCCACTCCCATCCCCCACCCTGGGGCATCACCCCTGCTCTTTAAAATGGTCATACTCCTAAAGCAGTGCCAATAAAAAGTGTCATTGAACAGCCAACAAAATATCAAGATATGTGGTTATGAGCTGTTTGGAAATTCCATGTGTGGCATGACGATGATGTCCACCCATAGAAAACAGTTGCCCCTCACCACTTAGAATGAATTAGAACAACTGATGATTCATGTTAAATGTCAGGGATAATCTGTTCCTACTTTATTGCAAACCAAGTTATTTTTTCTGTAATAGAAATTGGCAGTGGCGTTTGAAAAAAGGGTATTTTGGTCTGTTATTACATATCCTTTTATTCCAAGTTGACATTTTGAATTCCGTAGTTCGGGTGAATTTGGACGTAGTCCTACATATAAAAAAGGAAAAAAAGTTCCATGGAGTCTTCTCATTTGACTGTCCAGTTTGAAACAAAAAGGATTTTTGTGAATTAAAACAATTCCTGAACCAATTTGTGAGTTTACTCAATGATACATTTTTCCTTTTTAGTCACCCCATATATTGTTTTTTGATTATTTCTTAGATTTTTTTGTTTTGTGTGACATGCGATGCCTCTCATTTTTTAGTTTTTTTCTATTTTACATGTAAACCAATGATGTATTGTACATACATAGAAGAATAATGGTAGATATGAAGTTAGAAGAATAATTGTGTGATTGTCAGGTGTACAATGCACCAATTCTGATATTATCATTGTCATCGTCGTCATCGAGACGGAGTGGAATACAGTAGCATCAATTTAGGAATTTCAGTTAATTCCAGACCAATATATTGTAAAATGGTGTCTGGAAAAGTCAATGATTTTTTACCTCTTTTGGCAGACCATCCTGTTGGGGTCCAGAAAATCACTTCAAAATTGATTGATCAAGAGAGCGCATGCAGTGGCCTGCAAAGCATAGATGTCTTTGCTTCATGACAGAAGATGTGCGTGGTAATTTGTTGATTGCTACTGTGTTTGGAATGTGGTCTTTCCAGGAAATGTTCAGAGCTTTACGCAGTAGTTGTGTATACGCTCCATCAATACGAGCTCACATTTTCTTAGTGACTGTCCATGTTTCTGACCCATACAGCAAGATCGACTCCACGCAGGCTGTATGATATCTATGGTATTATAGCTGTGTATGTTACTGTTTATTCCACATTCTTGTATTTCATGACAGGCCAGCATTTTGTCGTGGGGAGCACACCCTGTCCGTTCCTCCCAGTCTTCATGCCATCAACCGCCAGCGTCTTTGTGAGCGTCTACGAGCCAACACCCAGGTCCCTCCAGGGGCTGTAGTCTTGCTGCAAGGTGGATCTCAACAAACCAGATACTGCACCGACCATGAACCTGTATTTAGACAGGTACATTTTGTTGATTGTGCAGCATAAGGGCCCTAGCATATGTTCCCGGCAGAAGGGCCTTAACACTAGGCTGTCTGTAACTTGAAAACCATTGGCTCTTTTCACATGAAATCAAAATAGTGTGATATTTTTAGATCCTTCTGTCAGTCTGTTAAGTGCAAATATCAAATAAGGCAGTATTTCTCAAATTAGAGAAAATTTACTGTTAAGATCTTTCTGCCGGGAACATGTGCTGGGGCCCTTCTGCTGGACAACCAATGAAAATTTGTGATCTTAAAGTTTTCCTTGTATGCAAGAAGGTGGTAAAACCTTGTTTGTAATATTATTAATTGTTTAAGAACAGTACCCCCCCCCAAAAAAAAAATAAAAAAAAAAACTAAAAAAAAAATAAATAAATAAATAAATAAAAAATAAATAAAAAAATAAAAAAAAATGAAATAAAAATAAAGATAAATAAATTTATAAATGAATAAATAAAAATAAAACATCAGAAAGAAAACATGACTGTTTTAACACTAAAACAACTGGGATTTCCTTCTGTTTTTGTAGCCGAAGTGGCTTTATTTGTAGGTCACCTGAGCCAAAGGCTCAAGTGATCTATTACAATCACTTTTTGTCTATCGTCAGTCATTCATCATTCATACATAAACTTTTTACATTTTTATCTTCTTTAAAATTCATAATTGGGTTTAGACTAAACTTAGCAGAAATGATGGTTAGGGAGAGGGGATTTGAGGTTCTTCAAATGGTACACCCTTTAAGATATTTGATTTTAGCTCAACTTCAACCAGAATTTAAAGAAAAATGTTCAGATATGCATGAAACTTTGGTCGAGTGTGTATTATGATGTACAGTACCAATTATCTGAAAAGATTTTGGAGTTGAATGTCAAAGTTCAAAGGCAACAGGGTTTTATGCATACCTGATTTGAGCTCAAATACAAGAATAATTTAAGAATCACTGGTCAGAATATAATCAAAGGTGGGTCAAGTGTGTATACTAATATTGCAACAATGAATTGGTTTGATTTTGGAATTTAAAGGTCAAAGGTTATTCTGCTCTGTGCATATCTGATTTCTCATTTACCATGGTTAACTAAGAATCAGAGCCATTGACTGCAACACAGTGGAACTGCTCTTTTTTAAATAAAAGAAAGAATATCTTGTTCCGTTCTCATTCATTTATGTTTCATTTAATGTAGTTTTACATGAATTTTTATTGTATTATATTTGTACAATTTACTTTATTAAATTTTTAGTCAATTTGTTTGTTTCAGGCCTTAAATGTTGATATTTTTAGGGCAAGGCCACTTTACAATAGGGCATATTCCTATATTACAGCACAAATAGAGCAAATAAAGGGCATAAAAATCTTCCAAGGCCAATGACAAGGGCATCAAGGCCAGTTGATGGCCTTCGATTAAGCCCTGTTTTTTTGTCACTCACTGTAATGTATGATTTCACACTTTGTTTCATTTCAGGAGTCTTTCTTCCACTGGGCTTTTGGGGTGGAGGAGTCAGATTTCTACGGTGCTATTGTTGTGGATACAGGAAAGGCAATCCTATTTCCTCCCAAGCTTCCTGACAGCTATTCCGTGTGGATGGGAGAGTTAGTATCGACTGCCCTACTATGTTAAAACGAAGCAAGTGACAAAATCACTCAAATTTTAGTTATTGGTGTTTTTACAACACCCTAATCAGGCTTTATCTTCAGGTGAAACTTAGAGAAATAATCATTCTATCAAAAGATATTTAACCCCGTGGAGATGATTTGAGTTCACTATAACACGCGTTTTTCATAGACCCCAACACGAGTTAACTCGTACTTAGTCTCCAACGGGGGGAAGTCAAAATGCTGTGATATTGCAATGATGCCAGTGTAAATGACAGACACAAATTGCTCATTTTTGAGAAATGATACTTTCATCACTTGCTTCCTTTTACCAAAGCATGGCAGAATTGTCTTTCATTGTCTAAGGCTGATTTATACCTGCAGCTCTTAAAGACACTCTTTAACATTGTGGAAGCCATATTTACGAAATTGTCAAACTTTGATATCCGATGTGATAGTGTTTGAACAGGCAATTAAACAAAGTAGACCTAAACAAACTTTAGACAGTAATGTTGTCTTTGGCAAATAAGTACTGATAAGTAAAAGTACATAAATTTATGTCCCGGGGACATAAATTAGGAGGTAGAAAGGAAGAAACATACATCTTTTTAGTGTTTTTTCTCCTTGTGAAAACTAATTTATGGTAGGCAGTCTGTTTACATGTCATTGGGATTATCGGAACATCAATAGTGAATATAAATATTATGACAGGCAATCTGTGAATTTTCAGTTGTTCGAACTGCCCAGGTATTAAAGTCCGGTCTCCAGATAGCAAAATAACCTGAATGATACCACATTAAAGTGATAGGCTAACATTGTGGAACTTCAATTTTAAAAAATTGTCAAATTTTGATATCTGAACTACATAGTAGTGTTCATATGGACAAATAAACACCCTAGAATAAAAAAGTTTGGAAAGTTACACTGCCAATGGCAAGTCATGCATGAATAAACAATTGAAACTCGGGGCGAGTTTAAATAGCCCAGGTGTACACACAGTAAGTCTATGGGAGAAAATGGGCAGGTGAATCCGATCAACTTACAATTTTCACTTTTTTAAAGCACTAAATAATCATTTTCATTTTTGAAATACAATTTTTTCAGGGCTTCATTTTTTAGACCTTATCAAAGACAATGGTAGCATGGGGAATCATGTAGCTCAGATTTTTTTAACTGTGGTAAATGTTAGCCAATACCTTTAATTACACTAGTTACAACTTTGTATCATACTGTTCATTTTGGTTTTGAGGGTACTGATATTGATTTGTAATTATGGTGTTTTATTTATTGATTCAGAATCAAGCCAAAGGAATTTTACAGGAACAAATATGCCGTCGATGATGCACACTATTCTCAAGAGGTAAGTTGAAAATGACACATTTGCAGGAAAGAGTGCTCAAATGGTGGAAACATTTAACTCTTAACATGCCAAAGTCTTTAATATGCACCACACAATACATACAATGTCCATAGAGCTGTAATTTCCTTGGCATATTAAGAGTTAACCCTATATTAACTGGGGGGGGGGGTCAATTTGACCCCCCCCTCGACGAATTTCGCGACCATGCCGCCGCGCAAAATTTTTTCACTGCGTCGCTCACTGACTTCTTACTTTCAAGTCTTGTGCATCTTTTGAGACCGTTTTCGCGAAAATCGGACATACCGTTACAACGCTGCGCGACTTTTTATACATGCATGTCAACCCCAAAATTGCTGAAAAACATCATTTCGTGTACAACATCAATGGAAATTGTGTTTTCAGCCAAAAATCATAAATGTATGATTATTTTTGCTTTTACTGGTTGAAATGAATTAATTTTATGCAGTTTATGATTGCAAAAGTGTCCCCAACAAATTTCATTGAAAAACCAATAGAAAACAAAAGGTCAAAAAAACAATGAAATACGTAAGAAATTCAGAAAACAATAAAATACATAAGAAATTAATTCCAATTCGGCAAATGTTTTTGTAGATAATTGTTAGAAATGTCAAAATGAATATTTTCACTAAAAATTAGCGTTCTACTAGCTGTTTTTAGTGAGTTATAGGCGAAAAGCAAAATTTCATACACTTATTTGCACAATTAATTACTTAAAAAATAGAAAAAAATTTTTTTTGAAAATTTTACTATACAGTCGTGTAGTTTACATCCGGCTCTATGCACACGCAAATTTTTGCGGCGATCGCGCGATTGGCGGCCGAGATCTGAGGGGGGGTCAAATTGACCCCCCCCCCCCCCCACGTAAAAACCTGGTCTGAAATAGCCCAGTTAAAATAGGGTTAAACCAGAATGGGGTACTGAACAAGGTCAATCATTAGGAACTAAATCATTGTTAAACCAGTCAAATTTTACTGTCAAAGATGACGACATACATTAGAATTACATTGATCAAAGTACATTATGGAATAGTCTAATTTAGATAATATGTTAAACCAATCAAATTTACTGTTAATATATGACAGCACAGAATGACATTAATTAAGTACAGAATACTGAAAAAGTGTATCATACATTATTACAAGAGTAATGATTATCTGTGAAAATACAGAATTTTTGTTTTATTAATTGTAAGTAATAATATTTTGTAACTGATATTTGCATTTTTCCTCATTTTTGTGTGTGTCAGATGGCAGGTGTCCTGGCAGATCTCAAACCCAGTGTGCTCCTAACTTTGGTAAGATATGTATGCTTGAGCAGAGAATGTCAAATCTTGAAACCCTGACCCTCATATAGTCCTGTAAATATATGCAACATTTTATCAAATTGTCCAGCAAGATTGCAGACAGTGTATAGTTTTGCTAAATGGTATAACATGAATTTTTCTCATATGGCGTTTTAAGACAGACCTAACTCTATTGATAATTTCTGGGTATTGATACCCTGAAATTTCCCACTATGAAATGCTCTCATATGTGGGAATTAAATAACAATGTAAAAGTTTCAGAGGGAGAGGGAGGGGGGAGGGGGGGGGGGTTGAAGGGGGGAGCTGTGACTTTTTTCTGTTGGAAATATATGTGGTAATTTATAAATGTTAATCGTTCAAAAATCAAATCAGAATGTGTGTCTGACTTTTTGCTATTGGAAAAATACATGGTAATTTATGCATGTTGATCATTTAAAAATCATGATGCATCTTTCAAAAAACTTTTTTTGGGAGGTTTGATGTTTTATCATGGATGTCTGATGAGACAATACCCCCAGGGGGGCACTTAGTATAATTGTGTGATACGTATGTGCCGCGGTTGAGACCCCCATTTTCAGCCCAAATTTCCGTTCCAGAAGCCATCTCAATTTCAGTAATCACAGAAAAATTTTGATTTTTCAGTTCCAGAGACCCCAACACACATTATGTGCCCCATATGTGTATTTTGGAGAGGAGTGCAGAGCTCCATTCTAGCTTAAAAAGAAAAAATCATATGCCCCCCCCCCCCATGGACATTTTAGATTAATTGCCCTATCCATCCCCCAACCCACAAATAATCCTTGGTTCTGATGCCTACAGAATGTGTTGTTTTAGTAATTCCAACTATATGTATTCACCTTTTTTTCTCTTATTTACCTTTGGTTCTATTTCAGCCGGAGACTGAACACAGATAGTAAAAATTACTCCAAAGAGGCCAACATTTGATTGGGCATCACGAAGAAGACAAGATCAAATTTGAATGTGTGTGGTGTGTGTGTGGTGTGTGTGGTGAATGTAGTTGTGTGTGTGTCGTTTATTGGTTATGTGATGTGTGTGTGTGTGATGTGTGTGTGTGTGTGTTTGTGTGTGTCGTGTGTGTGTGTGTTGTGTGTGTGTGTTTGTACATGCGTGTGTGCTTGAGTATGGGTGTGCTTTGTGCATATTGTGGTTACTATTAATCACTGTATGTATACATAAGTTTGTGAATTTCTCTATCCTTACTCTCTTGCACCTGCCCACATTTCTTTTATCCAAGTACAAATTTCTTCTCTGATAACCCATATCTTATTGTGTTATCAGCATTGTTTTGCCCTGAAATAATGGGAAATGTATAAATCATGCAGAAAGTCTTCTGGCTTTGGGGAAACCCCCCAGAAAAAGCAGCTAAACAGATGGACAAGTAACAGTTTTTTAAACATATATGTTTCATAACCAATTTGCCAGTCATGTTTCCATTGAAGAGAATAGTGTATCCATGTAATATAAATGTGAGTCAGTTTTAGTTTAAAAAAAGTATAATCCTCTTTGATTAATGAATCTAGCCAAATGACAAAAGAAAAATTGTACCAGCTTGCAGCAGTGTTTCACGTTGAGATATCAAAAGTTCCCTAACTAATATTGTTTTTTCTCTGTGTATTTAGGTTAGAACAAACAACTATCTTCTACACCCAGACAATCTCTGGAATGGTAAGACCAACATTGTTATAGCAACCTACCAGTACATTTGATAAATAGTGTTATATTTGACAGGGCCTGTGATCTATACACAGATGTCTATTATTCAATCCATTTATCACCTACACATTTTAGTTTTTTCTTGTCACGGTTACATGCTGCATCATGAAGAGCGGGATTAAATTGTCAATACGGTATGAGCCAGCACTCTTGTATATTGTATTGGCAATTTTCAATACTGAGGATGCAGTGATAGGAATGCGTACACAACATAGCTCAAGCCCACCAGACTTAGTTATATTTTTTCAATGTGTGTCAACATTTTTGTTGAAAAGGGGGGGGGGGTGTTATCAAAACTAGAAATCTTCCTGAAATCTTGTGAAAAGGTGAGGTGAAATTATATGATTTTATGCTTGGTTGTGTACATGTATGTGTGTGTAATTTCAATATAAATATATGTATGTAAATATATTATTTCTATACTCAGGAAAAAAAATGGCACTACAGTAAATAAACAGCATGTATGAGGCAGAGAAAAAGGTCAATGACTTTTTATAGCATAAACCAACAAACAAATGTACATTTCATGCATTTTTTACCATAAAGAGATGGGACCAAAACTCTTATGCCTATGATTTGACTGATTGATTGATTGATTGATTGATTTATGTATTTGTTCTATTTGTTGATTAATTTTCTCATTTTCTTCTGTTTGTGTTGTGTGAGGGGTGGGGAAATGCATCAGCCCCACAATAAATTTATGAATTCATGTGGGCAGTACATAATTGCAGTCAGTAGTATTTTTTAATTTGCCTTGTAGCCGAGTCTTCAAGACTCCAGAGGAACTGAAGGTGATGAGGTATGTGTGTAGTGTCTCCAGCAAGGCTCACATTGAAGTCATGAAGAACATCCGACCCGGCATGTATGAATATCAGCTGGAGAGGTAAGTCGCGTTACTTTGAATAAATTGATGTGTGCGTTGTTATTCATCCAGTTCATGTCAGATATCAAATGTTTGTCTGTATCAAAAACTGGACTTGTCTGACAGTGGCAACGTTTACTCAAAGGACTACTGGCTTCATTTGTTGGCTTTCCACATGATAACTGGTCCTATTAACCCGTTGGAAACGATTTGATTTCCCTATAACAGGCATTTTCCATAGACCTCGACACGAGTTAACTCGTACTTAGTCTCCAATGGGTTAAAAGCTGTGTCACTCACCATACAGACATATTCAGTGTGTGACAACACCTCAACAGAGCTTTAAAAGGACCAGCTTCCTCAGTCATCAGATGAAACCAATTATCTTTCGACAAAAGTCTCTCCATTTCTTGATTCATAGTAACATTTATTACCTTGCTGATAAAAGGGCATTAGCATGCCGTAAGCAGAAGGGTGGTAGCATTAAATTACCTTCAACTTAAAAATGATTGGTTTATCCCGTATAAAATGATAGTATTGTGATCTTGTTTAAGATCCGTCTGTCAGCCTGTAAAGTAAAAATATCAAATTAGCCAGTGGTTTCAATTTAGAAGCTATATAATGCTAGATGCCCTTCTGCTTAAAACATTACACTAATGGCTTTTTACCAGCCAGACAATGATTTGATATGTCATCAGAAGAGGTTTTAGGGATCCTCAGTTTTCAATGCCAGCTGAGAGGAAAAGAGGAGACTACATGTAAATCCATTCATGACTGCATATTTGGTGCACAACCCCAAACTGAGCAGCCAAATTAACCTTCTTGGTATCAGTTTAACAAAACTCCATTAACTTTGTATGTTTGTATTATGAGTGTGGTACTGAAACTGTTAATCAAATTGATGTTCATATCCCTGATTACAATTTTGGGCTTATTTCTCATGATGTGTAGCATCGGATGAAATAATTATGTATTTGATAAGGATAATGCATGTATATATTAAAGCCCAAGTTTAGTTTGGGGCATAAAGCTTTCAAATAACAAAAAATTCCCAAAACTAAACTTTGGCTTTATTTTGATGTGCATGTGAATTCTTTGTGTATGCAGTAAAATCAATGTTAAAAGGCATGTATTTGCACAGATTACTTTCATTTTATGAGTGTGGAATCACTTGTCAGAAAGTGACAATTAGCGTGATTTTGCCTGAGTGTGGTTAAAATTATTTCCCTGTCATCATTTACAGCCTATCAAGGGCTATCAAAATTACACTAACAGAGAAGATGCAGATTATGAAAAAGGACTTTATGCAATATTCCCCCCAATTATTATTTCATTTGTGAGAATTTTTTTTTAATGGGTGGGGGGGGGGGCTTAATTTGGTTTAAAAGCTTGAGTCTTTTGTTTGTCCAATTACCCTAAAATATGAAACTTTGAAGTTTAATCAAAGTGACAATATCAGTGAAGAAAACAGTTTGTAGTTAAGGATCGTGACGTAGTGTTGTATATTTTTTTTGGTGATCATTACCATTTGGTAGTAAAAATGTGATAATTTTATTATTATTATGTATGTGATGATACTCTATTTATGGTACTCGTATATAGATTTCTTGACAGTATGTTCGGCCATTATTGCTACTTCAAAGGAGGGTGTCGTTTCCTGTCATACACTTGTGTTGCTGCCAGGTACACCTATTACTACATTACAATATTATTTGTTATCTTTTCAGTACCTTCCGTCACTATTGCTACGCACAAGGAGGCTGTCGATTTTTGTCCTACACCTGCATTGCTGCAAGGTAGACACAGCACTTATGTGTATTTATTTATTTATTTTGTTCCCACCAAAAGAAGTTTGTATACATGTGTATGTAGAGTGTACAATTTGTTAGATTTAGAAACATACAAAAGTTTCAAGATGCAAAGTCTCATAACTATAGGAATACATAAATTAATTTTATTCAACATATTTAGAACCCCCTCCCCCAATCTGTGGAGGTGACAAAAATGATGTCATTCAAAACTGAATCAATTTCTAGTTTGGCATACTTGCAAGGTAATATACAGTATGTCTAAAAAAATTGTGCAAGTGAAAAGCACCCTCTTTGGCAATTAGAAAATACTTTTATTGACCAAGGTCAAGGGCACAGTCTCAGCTTTCAAATGCCATTTGTTCTGTTCAATTTGCTTGTTTTAATCTTGAGATATGTTTAGTTAACCACAAAAAGGAGAAATCACAATTGTGCCACATTTACTACAGTTAATGATAGCATCAGACCCTCTTCCCCAGTAAAACGGGCACAATTGATTTTGCCCTTTCGTGGTTAACTAAACATCGAGATTAAAATAAGCAAACTGGACCGAACAAATGACGTATGAAAGCTCAGACTATGCCCTTGTCTTTGATGTTAGCCTCATGTCACAAAGTTTTTTCTAATTCCCAGAGAGGGTGCTTTTCACTTGCACAATTTTTTTTAGACAAGCTATACTGCCCCCCCCCCCCACCTCGATGACAAAAGGGCATAACTGACATTTTTTTCAAAATTGAGTTATATAGTGTAGGGGACTCGGTACATCATGTTGAACATGCAGAACAAAAACATATT
>JZLH01S0370996.1:0-12935 GCA_001188425.1 Eucidaris tribuloides
CTTGAAAATGATTAAATTCTGACCATGAAAGGCATAGGAGACTGCAGAAATAATATTTTTGAATTATAAGCTGGATTTTAAGAGGGATACTTGCCGTCAAATAGTGGCAATTTAGCAGCTGGGGCAAACAGTAGCTACATGACCCATTCCAGTCATGAATCATCCCCTGAAGTCTGCGGCGTTAGAAGATGGCAAGCGTGGTGTTGCCAGTTCCCTGGCCTGGCTAGCTAGTGGTTTTCATGAACGAACTTGTTTACTAAAATATTTCCCAAGGAGTGTACTTTGTCTAATTAAATTCTGATAGGTAATCATTTCAAAAGATTTTGAATAAAGATAAGTGTAATATTCTAAAGCAAGTTTGGCGTGAGATGAAGAGGCGAAATCAGAGAATTACGACACTAAAAACTTCAGGTTTTACGCTGATCTACATTTTCCAACATTTTTTCTTTTGTACCGCGGTTTGCGGAATCAATATGCATTCCTAGAGGATATATATTTAACAGACTACCATGAAGTTTTCCAATGCTCAACAAATTAACTCTTGGTTGTATAGCGGTGATCCGGTGTGGGGTTACATGACCCACCCCTCATGGGAGGCGGGCCCGTTTATCCCCCTGATTTTTATAAGCCTTAATTTTCCCAACATTTCATTAGCATTTTTTATAAATTTTATACGACACTGAAACAACGTATTACTAAACACTTTTCTGCTAACACTTATAGAACACCTTGAACATTTTTTATCTGGAACATATATAGCTGAAATTATTGTTTATCTATTTATGATACCAAAAGTTTGTGGTTATTTCTTAGAACACTTCATTAACACTGAACAAATCTAATATGAAAATAAACCACGTTTAAGGTTTTACGTGTTGAAAATCAAAATCGTCGTCAAAAAAACCTTTTTTATGGAACACCTACGGTAAAATCACTAGATGTTCAGCAAAATTGTGCTTTTAATGCTTGCTGCCCCCCCCCCCCCCAAAATCCCACAATATGAAATTCGCCACGTACGCTTGCTGGAACACACTGCTTATAAATCGTTCATTTCTTGTAATATGTATTTTGATGGAAACAAATTAAAAAATTGATTCATTTGATTTTCATTAAATATGACAAAAAATCATTGATTAACATTTCTGTGAATGGTTATAACATGTATAATTTTATGTGTATCTATACATATTCATCACTACAAATAAATAATATTTTTTATTATTTTTTCGGCAAGCAAAAATTTTCATTCGGGCAAGCATTTTCGAGCTGTTTTGAAATTCCACTTGCCGATCGGGCAAGTGGCCCAAAAAAGTTATGTAGCACCCTGATACATATAATTGGACTTACAAGCCTATGTAGCAATTATACATGTTTACAGTAAAATGCCAAAATTACTCGAGCCAAAAAGCCTGTATTATTTAATCATTATTATTATTATTATTATTATTTTATTATTACTTTGTTATTGTTATTGTTGGTTGTTGATTGTTGTCGGTTGTTGTTATATGATAATGTGATATTTTAGACTCATGAATTATTGACATAATAAAGCAATTACATGTTACTCATCTTTGGATAGGACACAAACTGTTATGGCAACCAAAAAGGTGCAATAACTGTAACTTGATATTTAGCAAATATTGAGAATTTACAAATGTATGGCATAGAGGTATAGTGTAATCATTGGAAAATTCAAAATACATGGACTAATAAGTGAAGTAGTAATATTACATATCCATTGTACAATATCGGGGAAGAAAGAACATTGAAAAACAAGGTAAAATGTCCATTCAATTGATTTGCTAATGTTCTGAGGTGTTAAGTATTATGGGCTCATTAATGTTCAGTAAGCCGCGGACAATAGTTGGCAATTGCTAGGATGAGCCGATAATCGGTTTCTGTTTTTACATACGAGGAGATTTCGAACTGATGGTAGTTGCATGTAGTGCGAAGAGAAGTTTGTTTGCGGAGTGGGGGGAGTAGGTTATGGTGACGTGCAGAGTTTTTGAGATCATGTGCAAAATCAGAGAGCAGCTGTTGGCGACGTGATGATAACGTGATGATAACGTACGGATGTTAAGTTCCTGCAAAACAATTTGGTAGGTTGTGAGAATTTCTCCTGAAATGCCTTTAAAATGCTTAAGATCGTTCAATTTTAATTCTAAAAAACTCAAAAGCTCCTGGCTCGGTCGCTTCACTCCCTCGCTTGCACTTTCATTCCCTCAATAATTTGAACATTTCGGCCTGGAAAATTCCTGCGCACGGCCTTGTTTTTCAAGGTAGGTCTCCATTGCATGATAGTATAGTTATAATCGACCATTTTGAAAATGTGTATATTTCCGACTTTTAACCTATATTTATTCAAAACATTGGTTTTAGAATGAAGTATTATACTGGCAGATATGCAGAGACCAGCAATCCCAACTGCCCGAATTATAGAACACTGTCGTAAATTGGGAAATTATTGGGAGGAGGGGGATTGAGGGATATATCCCACCACTTTTCGGGAAGGAGGGGGATGTTCTGTACAAATATACCTCCACTTTTCAATAAGTGTTTTTGTGTTTATTCAATTATTACTAACATTTATATATATTTTTAAATGATAAAGATATTGTTATCTGAATATCCTGATGTTTCCAGTTTAATATCTCTCATTCATGTTCATTACTAACGTGTTTTCCATTGGTCCAAATGGGCATTCTATCCATATCCCTATTCACAGCACAGATAACGCAAAATGTAGGCCTAATTAAACATCTTATTATCAACAAAATGTAGAAAACAAACTCAGATATTTTCACGTGAGGACATAAGGAGCCCTATCATTTCTTTTCAGTTAAAACAATTGTCATTTTTTCCACCTCTGATAAGCCTCCCCTGTGACAATGGCCTTTTTTTCACGTTTTAGAGGCACCTGTTCTAATTTAGGTGCCGCTACCGCCTTTTGTGTAAGTGATACTGTTTCTTTAAATGCCTCCTTTTCCTCTTTACTTTGTGCCCCGAATTTCAAACGACTTAGAGCAACCTACTTTAAATTTTTCAGGCTCGCTCGCTACGCTCTCTCGCCAATTTTTGATATACAGCGTGTATCAAAAAAAAGTAGACACTTAGAAAAAAAATTATTAAAAATTGTTTTCGTAATTTTGAGATTATTTTTTGATATGAATATTTTACCTTGGACCTAAGCTATCTGATGACACTGTTGGTATTGAAAGTATTTCACGCATGCGTGAGCACAACCCGCTTTTGTGCAATCGGCCAAAAATGCATTTGCGCACAGAATTGTGTTCTTATAATCAATGTTTAATGCCTCACAGACCGGTGCTGCAGAAGCTCTCACCTGATGTGCACAAGGATTGAATCCTCAGCATGCTCAGAGAAGAGCTAATATCAATTTTCTGACAAAAAAGACAAAAATGAAGCACTGATTCAGATATACCCCCATAAAAAGAAGAGAATGTCATGTTTGCAAGATGAACTGTGAATTTAAAAAAAAATGCATTTTCTTCTTTTTCAGGGGTTGGGGGTTGGTAATTGTATCTGAATTTTTGCTTTATTTTGTCTTTCTTGTCACAGAATTGATATAAGCTCTTCTCTGAGCATGCTGAGGATTTAGAACGTAGCAAAAATGAAGCAATGATTCAGATACAATCCACCCTACCCCTTCAAAAACAAGAAAATGCCATTTTCTTCAGTTCACAGTTCATCTTGCAAACTTGACATTTTCTCCTTTTTTAGGGGGGTACTTCTGAATCATTGTTAATTTTTTGCTTTTTTTGCCACAAAATTGATATTACATCTTCGCTGAGCATGCTGAGGATTCAATCCTTGTGCACATCAGGTGAGAGCTTCTGCAGCACCGGTCTGTGAGGCATTAAACATTGACTATAAGAACACAATGCTGTGCGCAAATGCATTTTTGGCCTATTGGACAAAAGTGGCCCTTGCTCACTCATGCGTGAAATACTTTCAAATACAATAGTTCATCAGATAGCTTAGGTCCAAGTAAAATTATGTCATATCAAAAAATAATCTGAGATCATGAGATATTTGCGTAATAATTTTTTTCTGAGTGTCTACTTTTTTTGATACACGCTGTATTATGTTGGAGCGTCTTTCAGTCTCTAAATTTGAGACATTTCAGAAACATTTTCCCCTTTTATAAGATGTTATTAGACACCATGCATTCTCACAGGTCCTAAAAATTTTCTCGCTCGCTTCGCTCGCTCGTTCATTGATATAGGCCATGAAAACCCAATTGCAAAATCTAATGCTATGATATCTATTGTTTTTATATTACAGCAAAAGATCGAGAAACACATTATGTGAAAGGTCTAAAATGTAATCACAATAAAAGCTATATGCCAATTTTAGGGTAGAGATAGTCGTATTTTTGCATGTTGTAGGTGTCCCCTTTTCAAGAAATAGCCCTTGATTTAGGGCCAAAATTTGGAAATTTCATCGATCATACCCCCCCCCCCCCCGCCCACTCCTCGGAACGGATTTACGCCCATGGTGTCCCACATTGTGATGAGGGACGATCCTGCAACGACTGCCGAGCTATAATAATAATGATAATAATAATATGGTTATTTATATAGTGCTAAATACTAAATATAAAGTTTCATAGCGCTTTACAAAAAAATTGAAAATATGAATATATAATTTAATAATAATGAATCTACTAATTCGACCAAAACCAATACTCATTAATTACATGCTTATTACTAATTAAACATATCGGGTTATACAGCATCTTTTGCTCTGTACTACCACATAGACTACAGGTGCTACTGGGCATCCTCATAGGCATGCACATCATGCACATGTCCCAGCCCACTTGCTGCATTTTTGCTGAGTGAAGGTTCAAGCAAAAATTTATATTTCACTATGAGTAGGCCTGTATGAAAATTTCCCACATAATATCCTTCCATTTTTTAATGGCTCAAAAATCAAAATATCCAGTTTGACTCTATAGTACACTATTAAAATATCATGTTGTTTACCCATCTCTCATTGCAGCCCTAGAACCAGGCATTGGAGAAACACCAAGTTTCAAGATAGTTCTTGTGGGTAAGACTGAATTTAAATTCACTCTTAAAGTACTATAGCAAGTTGGACAATGCCATATTGAGCAACTTTAGTTGCGTAAATGTCAGTTTCAAACAGCGGTAAACTTTTACATTGGCCAAACGTGTTGTGTACCAAAGTTGTAGTATGTGCCCTTTCTAACAAAATATCTTTTACTTTAACATTGATAAGATTGCTGAAATTAAAATGAATTTTGTGAAGTATTATATTTAGAAACAATAGATATCAACAAATACATCCAAACTGTGTGTGCTTTACCCATTTCACACGAAAAAATGTACATGGCATTTAGAGACATTTTAATAGAATACTAAATTAAGTTCAAAATATAAACAAAGCATCACCAACTATAGTGTCTTTTATTAGACCAGGCATTATATATCTAGTGTACAGATAAAAGATAAGGAGGTTTGTTCACAGTCCAAATGCAGAAATGCTTCATTTATAATGGGAAAATTGTACAGTTACATGCACTTTAACTCTACTGCTCACCTACAGAAGGTTGAAACTAAAAATAACCCAATATTTGGCTAATTGTCAAAAACTATATCAGGAATAATACATGTACAATTGGCTCATATATGCATGTATCTCTTAAGGACTTAAGATTTGAAATTGATTTTTTTTTTAATTCTTCCTCTCAATAGGCGATGCAGAGACAGGGAAGACCAGTGTGTTCCTACGCTACTTTAAAAATCAGTTTGATTACAGCTACAGACAGACAACAACTGTCAGCATAGGTAAGGATCAAATTAAAAACTTTCAACCCACGTGTTAACAATTTTGAGTGCAATGTGGGCATTTTAGACCTGCACGCCCATATTTATCCCTTGCAGAAATCTGCTTTTTTTTTCAGCAGTCAGCTGTTCTGCAACTTTCGTCATTGCACAGTCAATAGCAATCACAGTTTTACCCATGGTATTCGCAATTAATTAATTTGCAATGATGTCACATTTGAAGATACAGATAAATTCACGTTTGTAAGTCAACCTTGTGCAAGTGGAATAATTGCCCTTCCGATATATTTTCACATTCCCAATTTGCTAAAAAAAAATAAGAAGAAGAAGAATTTTTTCTTGAATTAAAATTTGCCTTAGAAATGTTTAAAATATCCCAATGGGATTAAGATGCTTGTCAACTTGATCAAAAGATGTCAAAAATTTCCCTTTTTCTGTCTGCCTTTCTGCATTAGTACAATCATACAATACATTTAGCCTCCATTTCCCTATATCTTCATCTCTATCATGAAAAATTGTACAAATTACACTGTACAACTCAAATTTTGTTCACATCAAAGTGATTTGTGGGGTCTCCAGGATTCAAGTGAAGCAAACTTGACTAGTTATATCTTTTTTTCTGAGAAGTACACATGTTTTAATGCCAAGTCTATAATGAACTGAATTCTTTGTATTGTAATTAATTCTATTCTTTTTTTTATTATTCCCAACAGAAAATGTTGTTAAAAAGTTGAATGTCCCTGAGCACACGGTGGTGTCAGTGACAATATGGGACCTGCCTGGCCGGGAGGAGATGGACCTTAGAAAAAGTTACTACAAAGATGTGGATGCTGCCATAGGTAAGACAAAGTGCTGATGAGAGTTTGAAACACAGTTTACAGAATCTGTGAATCTGATGATACTTCTGTTAAAATTTGTATACCTCATCAGAAAGAGCAGTACTCTGATCTTTCCGATGAGGTATAATTTGGATAACCTAAACACCGTATTAACCCTTTGTATGCTATAATGTAAAATATAGTTGAAAATTGCCAGGGGGTCCCCCGAGATTTTTCATTAATTAATATAAAAAAAAAAACCTGAAAGACATTCAGAATCTGTTATTGGTGTGATGTGACCTTTGGGCATAAAGCTTTCAAATAAAAAAGAAATCCCCAAAACTAAACTTGGGCTTTAATAATGTTTAAAGGATTTTAATACAAATTGCTTGAAAGGTACAAGGTATCAAAATACAATGAAAGTTTGATTTTGGAGTGTGTACTTATAGGTTAAAGATCATAGTTCATTTAATATGTGAATATAACTAATCCTGCATATTCAAAAATATGGTTTCCTTTTGATAAGTTTAGTAATGTTTGACAGATAGTAATGAAATTTGGTATAAAGGTACATACATGCAAAACACAGTTTGATTTTGGATTATGTACATTTATGTCAAAGGTCAAAGGTCATAGCTCATTAAATATGTAAGAACAGCTAATTACATATTCCGTTCCATGACTATAGTAATGTTAAACAGATCTTGATCTTCAAGTATGTAGGCCTAAGGGCAAAGTACACTTCATTACATATGCTATATATATGCTATTTGTACCCGGCGAGGGGATGATACGCTTTGCGTTGTCCTTGTAATGGTCTTTGGTATGACCTATCTATGAGCCCGAATTCAAACCCGCAATCTCACGGACCAGAAGCAGATGCTCTACCACTCAGCAAACTCGCCTGGTTACTGTTATCAATAAGTTAAACTATTATTTCTAAACAACCTAGTATCATTAGGTAACCTGTGTTTTTTTTATTTTTTTCATTTCATTGCAGTCGTAGTAAACATTGCTGATAGAGAGAACGTAGAACTAGCTGGTACCTGGAAGCAAGATATCTTGAACCATGCTGTTGTTTCAAAGAAACGAATGGTCACTACACCCGAAGGGTCAAAGGTCGTGACAGACTACGAACCGGCCGACCATACCACAATACCTGTGCTCCTCTTGGGTAACAAGTACGATTTGGTAAGTTTATGTTGTATCATGTATTTGTATTGTGATATAATCCTGATGACACCCTGAATCAGTGTTGTATCAGAAACCAGATGTCCGTTCCCAAACCAAGGCCACCACAACACACAACATTTCCATAGGGTTTGTACAGGTAATTTGGATTGAGACCGAGACCGAAGCCACCAGAAATTGGCCTCAACGTCAGCCTCAGATAAAAAACTGCAGCGAGTACAGTGTATGACAATTAAACAGCGTGCCACGGTCTAACCACGGAGATGTAGAATGAGCTGAGTCTCATAACTACTCAACATATTTAAGCCAGGTCATATAATGAGAGTATACATTAACTGGTTAGGATTAAATCTCCAGAATGGGTAAAGGCCTATTTAAATGAGCAATGGACAAGCAAGAATTTATAAATGAAAACTAACATACAGTCAACTCTGCATAAGTCGAGGTCGCATAAGTTGAATAATCGCCTGAGTCGAAGAACTTTACTGGGTCCCATTCCTTTATTTTCTATTGTTTTTGACCCCTTATAAGTCGAATTTCATCTAAGTCGAAGCATTTTCTTTAGTTCCAAGAAATTCGACTTAGGCAGAGTTGACTGTATAAGAGTGCTTAACCTGTTGGAGACGATTTGATTTCAGTATAACATACAGTTTCCATAGACCCCAACACGAGTTAACTCGTATTTAGTTTCCAGTGGGTTAACATTTCAATCTGAGCACAAAGTATGTAATTAAGGCAAAACTAACTACAAAAGAGTGGAACAAGCTTATAAATACAGATCTCATGTGACAACATAGAGTGCAAATATCTAAATAGGACAAAAGAAGATAAACAAATTAAGCCTAAAATTCCCCTTTAACAGACGTTGAGATGTATTTATCGCCATTCTTTGAATTTAGGTTGAAGAGAGGGAAGCTATACAAGGAGAAGAAACTGAAGATGCTGACGAGTCCAAAGATGCGGAGAAGAAGATGTTGATTGAGGAGAATAACAAGGATGCTGGAAGCAGTGACGTGCCCAGGAAAGATGATGATGAAGGTGGTGGTGATGGAGGAGGAGGCCGAGACACCCCAGATGGGGAGAAGAAGGATAGAGAGATTGAGAACCCTGCCAAGATGGAAGATTCTAACCTGGATGATGGAGGAGAGAAGGATAGGAGGACTTCGGAGGAGAAAGAGATAGCTGTTTGGAAGTATGAGGAGCAACAGGAAGTGGAAGAGGTTCCACCAGAAATTCAGTTTCTGGAGGAATGCGCAGACAAACATGGCTTTGTTGGCAGGTAATATGTAATTAGATGTGATATTTTTCCATCTCATACAACTTCAAGAAATAATCCACTTAAGTACATGTACCTTAAAGGCCAACTTTTTATTTTGGTCGATCAGACAACTTTTTCAGCAATCTTTCATAAATTATAGTATTGTCATGACGGACATAACACCATCAAACCAACTGAAAATTTTGTGTAGTTACATATCGTGATTTTGACATTATCAGAGAGCAGTGCCCCAACTTTTCTATTTTGCAGCAATCTCTCCTAAAATCGAAGTGTTTCAGAGCGTGAAATTTTTCGGTAATGGGTTGTCCTCAACTTGGGGTAAAACTGTTCTAGAATCGATATGCAAGGATTCTACTGTGAAAATTTTGAAGTCAAAAGTTGATTCATTTTAAAATAACTTCCATTAGTATTGCCTTTGACAGACAAATCTGTTTTGTAGCTTTCTATGGGATCTATTTATCTTAAGGCTCGAGAGAAGTAAAGTGCTGGTATATTCATGCTTGATTCTCATTAAAGGTAAATGACATGATTGGGTTTAGTCCTCAACTTGGGGTAAAACTTCTGGAATCAAGAAAAATATGCAAGGATTTGTACTGTGAAATTTTTGTAGTCAAAAATGGACTTCTTTAAAAATAGCTTCCATGTGACAGACAAATCTGTTGGGTAGCTTTCTATGAGATTTATTTCTCTCAGGCCTCAAGAGAATTAAACTGCTAATATGTTCATGTTTGATTCTCCTCAAGCAAACAAACTCAAGACAAATCCTTCCAGGGAGGAAATCCACTCCAGCTGGTGTATCTTTGCTATATCTTTCAACCAGTTTGGTTTTAAAGGCATTTTTTATTTCTCTCAATCATGTCACTACCCTTTAATAGAAAAGTCAATGCGTGCTTGTTACTGATGTACCGATACATGTTATCACATCATACAGTGTGGCGGTGTCAGCCAAGAATCCCGACGGTGGGGTGCATGCTGCCATTCAAGCCCTCATCCGACATCTCCTGGAACGCAAACTGAAGGACAAGACACTGGACAAGATGGCCGCAGTGCAGGTCAAAAGGGCAAAGGTCAAGAGGTCAAAGCCCAAGCAGAAGGATCCCAAGGCCTTTGAGCCGCTGGAGAAAACCAACATCAAAGAGGTGAATATGTAAATGCATGACTTGGTGTGGGGATGCACAGGGTTCATTGTATTGTGCCTATGCCTAGTTAACCTGTTGCCTCCAAGATTCAGTATTTCACATAGACAGGGCTCCACACTAACTTTTTTCCTGCTTGCCCTTCGGGCAAGTGAAATTATCACTTTCAGATGTACTTGCCCAAGTGAAAAATTAACTTGCCCGAAAATAAACCATTAATAAAAATATTAAAAATGATTTCTCACTAATGTGCTTTAAAGATTGTGTCATTGATTTGCACGTCAAAAAGCATCTAAATGCATGAAATCAGCTGAAATCATATCCAATGTGAAGATTACTACAAATAAACACCTCTCATAGAGACTTGGGGTAAAATATTGAGTTTTGGTGAAAATCTGGACAGTTAAACTTCATCCTTTGCAAATGACTCTGAAGCCTTATCAAAAAAAATCTGTGACATCTACGTGCACGGGCCGTTCCAAAATTGTCCGATCAGCCGTTAGCCAGAGGTCACGTGGAGTTTAGCCGTTTAACCAATTGAGCACAATTTAAACTCACGGAAAGAACCAACATTCTGGTAACATGTCGTTATTAGTTTTTCTCATAAAACAACAAATTCATGACGTATGGATCTCAAACTTTCAACACACCATTGTAGGTTATAAACTACCGTTTGGTATTGATAATGAAGGGAAGTAATGGACTTGCACATCCCTGACAAAATCTTTAAACAAGGCCTTTTTATAGCATTGGACATTTGTTATCTTAATTCTCGGGATGGCAAAAGGTGTGATTTATAAAGTTGAAGGGTCATAAAATTAAATATAATGAACAAAATAATGTTGAAATTTAATAAGTTAACTGGACACAAACCTTTAGACTTTTTTTGTTTTTGGGTAAGATTTTGGACATGATTGCTCATTTCATGATCAAAATTTTACTTGCCCATCGGGCAAGTTTTACTTGCCCGACATGAAAATTTTACTTGCCCCGGGCAAGCGGGCAAGTGCTAATGTCAAGCCCTGACATAGAGTTGATACATTTCTATTAATTGCAGGATTAGTGGCCTCAAACATCTCGTGAAAGCTTGAAAGAGTTTACTAAATTGCACTTGTTTTAATTTGTTTATTGTAGGGCTCCTGTTGAATTAATGTTCCTTTCTTTTATGCTATATTCCTTATTGTTTCCTTTCTGTCATGTGAAATGCTTTGCGATATCTAAGGAAAAAGACGATATGTGATTTGTACAATGCAGAAGTGCTACTGCAATTCCAATCATGCAACCAAAATTGATCAGATTTTACTTTTGAGTTGACTGGCATTAGCAGTGTTGTAGTCATGGCCATGTTGATGCCATTCTCCATATTGCATATACTTTTCACAAAAGAACATTGGGAGGCACTCAGATAATTGTGATTCTCTGGTGATGTTTGCTGGCCCGTTCGTATCTGATGTCTCATTTGTGCATTGTTAGAATGTGCCGTTATTTTAAAACCTCTGTTGTTTTCATGATTTTGCAACCAAATTGTTTCACCATTTGTTATTACAATTGGATAAAGTCAAAGTTTCATTCATTTTCAGACAAATTCACACATATTTTTTCTCTTTTGGGGCAACATTTTTGGGACATTTTCTCCTTAAATAAAATCATTTTTGTTCCTATATATTTTCAGTTACTGATTTTTTTACTTGCCCAAAATGAAAGTTAAAGGTAAATTACATGATTGGGGGTAGTCCTCAACTTGGGTTGAAACTACTCTAGAATCAAGTAAACTATGCAAGGATTCTCCTGTGAAAATCTTGTAGTCAAACATTGACTCATTTTTAAGTAACCAATGTCAATATCCTTCGTGGTAGGCAAACCTGCTCTGTGGCTCTCTATGGGTCTTATTTTCATCTTCCCCCGATAAGATTAAAATCTTAGTATGTCAATGCTTGATTCTCCTGAAGTAAACAAATTAGAGACAAATCCTTCCAGCTGGGAAATCCACTCCAGCTGGTGTATAGTTGGTATATATTTCAACTCATTTGGTTCTTGAGGCATTTTCAAGTGTTCCCAATCATGTCACTAACCTTTAACTTGCCTCGGGCAAGTGCTGGTGTTGAGCCCTGTCTATAATCTTTATCGATGTCTTTATTTTATTTCCCCAGCTGGATGACCTGTTTAACTACTGTAACCGTCACATGTCTATCATCCACGAGGCCAGGCTGGCATACCGTCAGGCCCTCCGTAGGTTCAAAGGTCAGTGCATGGAGGCCGAGATGGTTCCCGAGGCACCCAAGTGCTCGATTGAAGACTGCATCGGTGGCCTCAAGGCCTCTCTGATAAAGGACAACTTAGAACTTGTGGTAAGTTTAAACTGATAGGCTAATATTGTGGAGCTTCAATTTAAAAAACAATTGTCAAACTTTGATATCTGAGCTACATAGTAGTGTTTAAATGAACAAATAAACATCCTAGAGTACAAAAGTTTGAAAAGTTATGCTTCCACTGGTAAGATATGCATGAATGAACAATTTCCACTCCGGTGGAGGATGAAATAGCCTAGATTTATTCACAGTAAGTCTATGGGAGGTAATGGGCAGGTGGATCTGGTCAACTTGAGTGCTTGTAGATTTTCACTTTTTTAAAGCACTAAATCATCATTTTGAAATACAATTTTTTTCAGGGCTTCATTTTC
>JZLH01S0371010.1:0-15115 GCA_001188425.1 Eucidaris tribuloides
CCGTGCAGTATAGTTGTCCAGAAGTACACTGACGGGGGAGGGTAGTTGTCCGTGTGGTAGTTATCCAGGTTAGTTGCCCAGGGGTATAGTTGTCCGTGTGGTAGTTGTTCTGGGGTAGTTGTCCGTGTGGTAGTTTTAATAGTTGTTCAGGGCTAGTTGTCCGAGGGTAGTTATTGTGGTAGTTATTCAGGGTTAGTTGTCCAAGGGGAGTTGTCCTTGTGGTAGTTGTTCAGGGTTAGTTGTCCGAGGGTAGTTGTCCTTGTAGTTATTCAGGTTTAGTTGTCCGAGGGTAGTTGTCCTTGTGGTAGTTATTCAGGTTTAGTTGTCCGAGGGTAGTTGTCCTTGTGGTAGTTGTTCAGGGTTAGTTGTCCGAGGGTAGTTGTCCTTGTGGTAGTTGTTCAGGGTTAGTTGTCCGAGGGTAGTTATTGTGGTAGTTATTCAGGGTTAGTTGTCCGAAGGTAGTTGTCCTTGTGGTAGTTGTTTAGGGTTAGTTGTCCGAGGGGAGTTGTCCTTGTGGTAGTTGTTCAGGGTTAGTTGTCCGAGGGTAGTTGTACTTGTGGTAGTTGTTCAGGGTTAGTTGTCCGAGGGTAGTTGTCCGTGTGGTAGTTGTTCAGGGTTAGTTGTCCGAGGGGTAGTTGTCCATGTGGCATTCTTGTCCGGACGTATAGTTGTTGGGTAGTTGGTTAGGGGTAGTTGTCTGGGGGTAGTTGTCCCTATGTGATCGTCCGGTTGGTAAATGTCAGGGTGTAAATAGTCCAGTGGTAGTTGTCCGGTCACAACAACCAACAACAATCTATTTTCTTCAGTAACTGATGTTAAAAACGCCTATTACATTGATGTTCAAAAATAGTTGCTAGTGTTATAGGCCTACTACACTCCTGCTCATAAATATGGAATATTTTAGAGACATTTTAGAAGTTGCCATTTTTCCGTGAATGGTACATCTGGGATTAATATTTGCTTACCCCTGGTGAAACAATTATAATCTAAGTATTTCAGGAATGCTGCGTATTTTGTAGCGTCCGACTCGACGCTAAAACCTGTGTTTAAAAATGGCGGTATTCAGAGTTGTTGTTGAGTCACCTGGTGGTTACGCGCGTAATTAGACTTGTAATAGACTATTTGGATGTTAATTAAATAATTGACATTGGATCAAAATTTATCAGTTTTTTGCGTTGTTTTTTTTAATTACTTTAATTTAATACTTTTTTTCATGATTTTCTCTGGATTTAAAAATAAATAAATATATAATTGTTATTGCGCTCAAATATATTTTAGTTTTTACTTGAGTCATCTCATGAAATCCAAAAATTGCTTCACACACTGCGTTTTTGTGAAATAAACACTTATCTTGAAAATTTTGGACGATATAGGAGAAAGAACTTACAGTATCAACAAAATATTCCATAATTATGAGCAGGAGTGTAGTTATTGCAGTGAAATACACGTTTCTACTCCTTTGTTTCATGAGAGGTTGAGTGACACCAAGATATCACGTAGGCTAATGTTAGCTGAATTCATTGATGAACCCTGCTGCAGAGAATCCGGGGGGGGGGGGGAGGGGGCACTCGACTTACAAAGTGATACCTATGTGCCGCACCGAAATCGAAAATCGGGGGCTCTGGAACGGGCTTGAGCGAAAAATGGGGGTATCTGGAACTGGAGCTAAGGCTTCAGAAAACCTCAAAATGCTATGCTCTGGATCTGCACTGCAAGTTCCGGCGCGCCGTTGGCGCGCCGTGCTGAAATGGCAATGCTCTGGCTCGGTCGCGCCGCGAAGCGAAAAATCTGAAGCAGAACGGCAAATTTGGGGGTCTCTGGAACTGGAAAAATCAAAATTTTTCTGTGATTTCTGAAATTGAGATGCTCTGGAACGTAAATTTGGGCTGAAAATGGGGGTCTCTACCGCGGCACATACGTATCACACAATTATACTAAGTGCCCCCCCCCCCCGGGCAGAGAATAGCTAATCAACACAACCATTCAATAAATGATCAACATTGTTTTACAACATTAAACTTTCTCGGAAAAGAGTGATAAAGTCAGGAATATTTGGTACAGTCTCTTTTTCTGTGATTAGCGACAATTACAACATGTATTATGAAATACATGTATAATATTTCTGATCGTTTCATTTCCCACTATAGATAGGTCTGTTAAATATAGGTCCCATCGATATGAAGGGGCGTTGTTCCTATCTGCAAATATAGAGATACGGCTGGTGTGGTTTAACAATCGGTTTGTGTTCTGGTTAATGATTAACAGGGAGTGACCAAAGACTAACTAGGCCAGCGACCTGATTCTTACGTCAGATAACGACCGAATATTAACACTACGAAGCTGAGATTTACTAAAAGTAATCTTCACTCATTTTGTCTATTACTCTCCGTAAATGCAAGACAATCTATTCTACCCCAATGAGAAAAATCTATACTTTTTATTTCAAAGGTCAATTACTTTCGTTGTTAATAAAGTTGCACATTTTACGCGAATTCACTGTGAGCCACTGCGAGGGCCCATAGCCTACTATAGGCATTGATCTGTTCGTGAAATTGCACAGTCACTCAGCCATCAACCGACTGCCCCAAATATTTTAATCCCTCGCATATCAATTTAAGTATCACATGAGATCATTACAATCTATCTAAAAAAAATAAAGCCATTCAATCAGGAAAATAAGTCATGATCACATTAACTTTATTTCGAATACATAATCCAAAATATAAACATTATCTCTTGTGAATATCCACTCTGCATAATAGATCGTTAGACATGGCAGCTGAACAAAATACCAAGGAACAATAAAATGAGAGAAGTCAAAATTTGATTTTACTCTGCCCTTCTTGGCAAAATATAGTATTTCTCTCATGAAGCGGATACAATTGTTAATTTCTTAATCTTTGATATACTTTCTGACAAATGTCCTGTTTCTCTTAAACAGCACACGGTACTTATTTTGTCTAGCAATGTAATTGAGCAAACGGTCCGGCTCAGCCAGTAAACCAAATCGCCAAATGAACTTGCAATCTCCGGCTACCCATTTAGTCTTGGAGTAAAATGGTTCCAGCTTGTATGTATCTTGACGGTGGGAAAGGGCACATTGTTAAAGTTTTTCATCATGTTTAACAATATAAATTCTTCGGAGACATTAACAAACATTTGACGACATAGTTAAACTTGTACAAATAAATTAGATGTGAGTTTGCTTGCAAACCAATAAAGACAGGGCGGCGCCAAGGGGGGGGGGAGCAGGGGCGGCTGCCCCCATTTTTCAAAGTAATGAGAATGACAGGGATTTTAGTTCTTTTTAAACATTTCGCCCCCACCAACATTTTCACTGAGCGACTTTTCGGCTGCACATTTGGGCGCGAATTTGGCCGTGGTTTGTTTTTCTGGGCCGCCAAACTTTTCCGCCAACACGAACCATCCACACTGAGCGACTTTTCGACTGCTTATTTGGCCACGAATTTGGCCGTGAAAAAATTTTCCCGACTGATTTTGCCCCCTCTAAAATTTTACCTTGGTGCCTCCCCTGATTAAAGATAATGTAGAGTCAACCGACGAAATTAGCATTTACATAATAGAAATGTGGGGACTGTTAAATGTAATTTGGCACAGAATGTGAAATGATGAGAGACACAAAGAAGAATAAATATCAATAATCAAAAAAATATACTTGCACCGTCACAACTGTGACCATAAGTATGGCGAATAGCAATGCATACAGTACAATCTCAGCTTTTACACGCATTAACTGGTGACACAACACGATGCTGTCAATTCAAATGTAAATTTATCCTTAATCGCCTTTTGTGAATTGCACAAATTTCGAATAAAATAATTTAGAAATTTTCTGGCAAGTGGATCCTATAGTAAAAACTGGAATATGTACAGATAGAGATAATTTAACTACAGCAGTTCGACTGCACCACAGTATATTAAAATACTCTCTCACCAATTTCAAATGATTTGTTATCAAACACGCTGCACTTAAAACCACATGCTAACAATAACCACAGTCTAAAAAAAAGTGTGAGCTACATAATCCCCCATGCTCTATTGTCTTTGATAAGGTCTAAAAATGAAGCCCTGAAAAAGATTGTATTTCAAAATGATGATTAGGTGCTTTAAAAAAGTAAAAATCTACAAGTACTCAAGTTGACAGGATTCATTTGCCCATTTCCTCCCATAGAATTACTGTGTGTAGATCTGGGATATTTTATCATCCACCGGAGTGCAAATTGTTTATTTATGCATATCTTTCCAGTGGCAGCATACATGTACATGTAAATTTCCAAACTTTTGTATTCTGTTAGTTTATTTACCCATTTAAACACTAATATGTAGTCAGATATCAAAGTTTGACAATTCTTTTTAAATTGAAGCTCCGCAATGTTAGCCTATTACTTTAAATGTCAATGCCTCGTACATACAGTGGCGACCGAAAGTATCGTCACGTTCCAAACACGTTCACTGATAAGCTTTTCATGAAACGATGTTCAAACGCGATGAAACGCAAAGCCATGCGCAGTAAATGCATGCCTTGCATTCACTGAAACGAATGACGTTTCTGGGATCGCGTTTGCACGCGTTCGGAACGTGACGATACTTTCGGTCGCCACTGTATACGTACTCAATCCAATCAACGGTTCCTAAGTTATTATGGAAGATAAAAAAAAACCCAATGTGTGAGGCATGGTGACCTTTGACTTTGAGTGGTCAAATCCGAAATCTAGTCAGTTCACTGTTGCATCACACTACATAGTTGACCCAAGTCTCATTAAAATCAAATCAGCGTTTCTAGAGTTCATGGTAACGAGAATGTAACATAATGTACAGCCCATGTCCAGACGGACCGCGCGCTGGACGGACAACCCGAAAACATGAAACAATTCTGCACCTTAATTCGGTGCGGAGGCATAAAATACACATGCAAATACATATGCAAATCAAAAAAGTAAATTCAATACGTCACATAGACAGCTGTATACTGTAATTCATGTAATTTAACAGAAGCTTGAGTACAAATAGCAAATTGAAAAACGACTTGCACTTGCATTTGGAGGTGCGAATAAATAAACAGTGAGTAAATTGCAGGCACACGTGATAAACTAGAAATCAATTTGTAGGGAGCTAGGCAACTGCCGTACACAATGATTGTTTTCTTGTTGCCCTTAGTTACGTACTTTTTCGTTCCGCGGCAGAGTTACTACATGTATCTCCTTTTACCATAGAAATTATCTCATACGAACAACTTTGCTCTCTTGTGGGGTCAAAGATTATGTTCTTGATATAAACACAACAAAATATAACTCCCTCCTTTTCAAAATACCATAACTTTTTTTTTTACGAAACGGGGTTTAGAGCAAAATAAATTGGCAGGAGTGTTCCATTGACAAACTGTGACAATATTACCTTTAATGCATGCTCCTCATGCATGACTTAAAGATTGTGTCAGGGATGTGCAAGTCCATTACTTCCCTTCATTATCAATACCAAACGGTAATTTAGTACTTACAAATGGTGTGTTGAAAGTTTGAGATCCATACGTCATGAATTTGTTGTTTTATGAGAAAAACTAATAACGACATGTTACCAGAATGTTGTTCTTTCCGTGAGTTTCAATTTTGCTCAAACTGCGAATCGCGGTTATTGTGTAACGTCGCAAGACCAGCGCAGCGATCTGATTGGTTAAACGGCTAACCTCCGCTCGACCTTTGGCTAACGGCTGATCGGACAATTTTGGAACGGCACGTGCACGTTTGACGTCGCAGATTTTTTTGAAAATGCTTCTGAGTAATTTGAAAAAGGATGAAGTTTAACCGTCCAGATTTTCACCAAAACTCAATATTTTACCCCCAGTCTCTATGAGAGGTGTTTATTTATATTAATCTTCACATTGGATATGATTTCAGCTGATTTCATTCATTTAGATATTTTCTGACGTGCAAATCAATGACACAATCTTTAATGGATCAATCACATTTTCACACAGAAGTTCGTCGCTGAGTGTAGGAACACTCCTGCCAAATTATTTTGCTCAAACTCGTTTCGTTAAGAAGTTATCGTATTTTGAGGGGGTGGGGAGGTACTTTTTTGTTGTGTTTATATAGTCAAAAGATAATTTCATGCGGGAAAAAAGTTTCATTTGCTTGTAATAAATTATCTACAATTTATGAAAATCGTCGCCTATTACAAAGCATTGGGACTTGTTTTTTTAAGAAATAGTTATCGTCAACATCCGTTTATATGTAGTTTCTGAAAATGCTCTCTTCTTGGTTATTTACCTGATAATAATACCCTGATTAGTTGAGGTATATGATTTTGAGACTTAAATCCTGAGATTCATCAAATAATCCTCAATTTGACTTAAAATTGGCAACTCAGGGAAAATGCTGCATCGGTTTGTAGCTGTATGTTAACGACTCGTTTCTTCAGATATCTGGAAAAAAAAAAGATTTGGCATTTTTATCGAAAGGGGCTGTTTTTACCGGGAACATATACGACATCCGAAGAATGGAAGAACTGGTTCAATATAAGATTAATCAAGCAAAGAAAACATCGAATATTTTGGCGTTATTTGTCCGGACTCTGGACAGTTAGCTGTCGCACAGCGGACACCTTTCAAGGTTTTTCAACAGCCACTAAAGCTTATCTAAAGAACCATTAAAGGTACCCCAAAACAGTACTGAGGTGCTCGTGAGAACCATTAAAGGTACCCCCAAAACAGTACTGAGGTGCTCTTAAGAACCATTAAAGGTACCCCAAAACAGTACTGAGGTGCTCTTAAGAACCATTAAAGGTACCCCCAAAACAGTACTGAGGTGCTCCTAAGAACCATTAAAGGTATTCCAAAACAGTACTGAGGTGCTCTTAAGAACCAATGAAGGTACTCCAAAATAGTACTGAGGTGTTCTAAAGAGCCATTAAACGTACCCCAAAACAGTACTGAAGTGTTTTAAAGAGTCAGTAAAGGTACCCACCCAAAATAATACTGAGGAGCTCTAAAGAACCATTATTGTGTTGTAGCTGCTGCTCCAGAGAACCGTTAACAGTTCTCCAAAGGAACTTCAAGTTATAGACGAGAACTTTTTGGGTTCTTAAACATGATTATAAAGAACGCTTGGGAAACCCCCTTTCGTTTAGGGATTCTATTGTCTGACAAATGGTTCTAACTTATCAAAGATATGTGGTTTTCCCAGAAGGCTTATTATCGGACGTAGAGCGCAGAAGTGTTGACGTCAAACTGGTTCAAAAATTATTGGGGACAACCGTCAACCCATAACTCAGTGAAACTTTAGCTCTCCTATTGGTAGAGCAACAGCGACGAGCTGCACCTGGTTCCACCAATGTCCACGCATATTTCTGAACCAGAGTGACGTCACACTTTGGTACACCCAACAGTTCATTTCACGTATGAGAAATCTCGATTCAGTCGCCGAACCTGCGTTTTTTCACGCATGTGCTACTTTTTGCCTTTGTTCTTCTTTTTCTGGAGGCCTTCATCTATTGAGGGTTGCCATTGAAGATCGCGAGCCAGGAACGCTTCTCGCCATGGCCTTGTGTCGTAGTCTACCAAGTCACCGCCGAAGATGTCGGGCAAGATGGTCGGCGATATATACTCGTGAAGTCCGGTAACGTTGACCCCGTGTAGTACGACCTGTATATGATGAAATGACAACCAGTATTATTGCAAGAAGATACTCAAATATGTAACAGTATAGCAGCTAGGGGAACTCAGATACGGGGCGGATAAGATACACTTTGACAAGAAGGGAGAATTATTAAGAGGAAAAAGAGCGACCCAACCAAACTGACCCCAAAACTTCGCAACCCAAAGCAAACGAAACCAAACAAACGGAGCCAATCCAAACTAAACTATCACCAAATCAAACCAAATCAAACTAAACTAAACTAAACCCAAACAAACTCAACTAAATCAATCCTAACCAAACCATGCCAACTAAACCTAATTAGAACTAAGCCAAGCAACCCTAACTGAACTGAACAGAACGGACCAAGATAAAATAACCACACCACACCAAACTAACCCAACCCAACCCAACCCAACCCAATACAAACCAAATAGAAGAGAAGGGAACCAAACCCAACCCAACCAACCGTACACCAACCCAACTCAACCCGATCAACAAACCAAAGTGAACCAAACTCAACAAAATCAATCCTAACCAAATTGGACCAAACTAAAACCAAACACAATGAAACTAAACCGAATCAAAGCAACTCAAGTCAACTAAATCTAATCAAACCAAACCAAACCAAACCAACCCACCCCAGCCCAAACCGAACTGAACAGAACGGACCAAACTAAAACAAACCAAACCAAAACAAACTATGCTAAACCAAACCTAACCAAACCAAACCAAACACATGCATTTTTGAGGTGGGGGAATGCCTTCTATCCCTTGGTTCCACAGCCCCTGTTCTATTCAAAATTAAGAAATGATTTATTTATTTATTTTTATTTATTCATGTTTTCTTTTTAAAAATACAGGGTAGGCACATTCAGTTTGATAACTGCTTTACAAGTGCGCCCTGTATATACATATATAATACAAATGAGCGTACACGACATCGTTGCAAAACAAAAGAATAATGAAAGACGTAATGAAATATATACAAATTAACGACAAATATGCAATGAAAAATTTACAAATTATCAACAAATATAAGAAAAGCAATACAAATTTAAGCAAACGAGGATGGAAAGGCGTCTATTATCAAAAAAGAAAAGAAAAAAGAATCGGTTACTTACCCGTTTACGTATCTTCTCTTGCATGAATGGTTTGAGGATAGTAAAGGCACCGTCGAAGATAAGAGGCTCGTTGAGAAAGTGGATACCCTGTATTCTGACCGGTACGCAATTCTGCGGATAGATCCAAATAACCGAGCAAAATTCCTAATTACTATTGGAGTTAAATGTTCCACTGTCCTCAATTTTTCTTATACTTTTTCTTTTCCCCTCCACTCAAACTTTTTATAATAAATTCTTCTTCCTTTTCTTGTACTTGTTCTTCTTCTACTTTATCGTCGTCATCATCATCATCATTATCATTATCACCATCATCATCATTACCATCACCATCATTATTATCATCATTATTATCATCACCATACCCATCATCGTCGTCCTCAAGGTCATCATCACCACTACCATCTTCATCATCTTCATCATCATCATCATCATCATCATCATCATCATCATCATCATCATCACCATCATCATTATCATCATCATCTCCATAATCACTATTATAATTATTATCAATATCATCATCAATATCATCATCATCATCATCATCCTCATCAGCATCATCACCATTACCAATCACCATTATCATTATTATTATTATCATCATCATTTCCATCACCATCATCATCGTTGTCATCACGTTTATCATCATTTTGAGAAGAAAGATATAGCAAAAAATCGTATGGTAACTAGAGAGATGGCGAGATATTAACTGAGTCGAAGATAAGAAAATATAAACCGAATGGAGATTTTCTATAATAAATAGACGAAAATCAATATATTAAAAATACCCACCTGAAATATTGCAGTTAATTTCCTTGCTACAGACGGCGTAAGGCACGATGCTTGCGATAGTGTGATACCCTCTAAGTCTATTACTAGTACAACCCCGTTGATTTGAGCGAGTTCATCCTCGACCAGTTGATCGATCACCATGAAACAAGCCATCGCTATATCGGTGATCGGAAACTGCCTAGGATCCCAGTGACCTAAGAATATGAAAATAAGAGAGACAAAAGTCATTCAGGCGAAGGGGAATCCAGGGAAGGCGCCACAGGGGGGGGGGGGGGGGGGGAGGGGGGCGATCCTTCCCCTATTTTTTAGGGAATTTTTACTGTTTTCCGAAAATTTGGCCCTCTATTGGCTTGCTGTTTGGCTGGTACATTTTTTTGGCAGGCCAAGTTCAGGACTACCCCATCATGTCATTTAACTTTACTCTATACATTGGTGTCGCAGACAAGATAAAATGGAGAGCTCCGAGAAAAAATTAAGTCATTAATGGACTAAACAGTTAAAAAAAATTATTGTAATGGGCTAGCGTCTTAACAATTAAATATCATTCGAAATCGAAATAACAAATTGTTTCATGGGGCAGACTAAATTCGCACGAACAGCTTGTCAAAATCTGTGATAAAAGTTTGGAAACGGACCTATCAACGATAAATTGCAAAGTATTATCTGTAAATCACGAAAATGCTGTGTATTTCTATCTAATATTGACATTACACATTTCTATTGTATTCTCACGGAAGATACAATTAAAAAAAACACTCTGAAATGGTGACCATTCAGTTTTTGAGTACATAAGTTTATTCAATTCAACGTGCTTACGGATGCGTTGTAGTACATGTGATACAAGAGGGAAACGCAGACGGACTTGCTTATGTGTAACATTTATTTCAAGGGTATCATGTATGGCTTGAACATTTCGGGAAAAATGTCCAAAGATAAACGCTCAATCGGCGTTTGACAAAACTAATCATTCGAATTTTTTTTCAATTTCGCCTAGCTTCTACTAAAGCCTTTTATTTACTTCAGAATAATGGTAGACAACGGGGGATCACAGCAAGTGTCACTTCAAGGCTACCATATATTAGTAGCTGATGCTCAGTAAATAACATGTGGTATGTAATTACGTATATGTACACTTCCTAAATGATTTAATTAATTTGTCCGTTGCTCCACAGACTGAAATAATACTTTTTACATATTTAAGATAAATGTTACCGATATATACAAAGTAATGATATTAACATACTGTGGTGTGAAAGAAACACAATTAAACCAGGTTTCAAAGGTCGATTGGCAAATTACTATTTGCACAAGAATCAACACTTTAACGCGGCCCGCAGGTTTTGTGTGTCAGGTACGATGTCTAAAATTATACCGTTTGATTACACGTAGGGACTTGTCCAAAATGTAATCACAAATTTCAGACATGTCGGGAGGGGGGAGGGGGTAGATACATCGTATTTTGGACCCCTCTCGTTCTAGCAGTGTTACCATTTCTAGTAATATATGTTGTGCTTTTAATACGTATATGGTATTTCAAGCCTTTAAGGTGAAAAGTACGTATTGTATTGTATTGATTGATTGATTGATTTATATTTATATTGCTCACGGTAGTTGGAGAATAATGAAAGTCTAAATGTTTCAATCTAAAATAAATGTCTAAATTCAACGTGCGATATGACTGATTGTCTGAACGTATTGTATCCACCTTTTTGAAGTCATATTAATTTCAAGAAAGGCGCGGATCTGTGAAATTCCATGCGCAAATGGCTTTAGAAGATGAAATTGGTCGTACATGTTCAAAGGTAACAATTTGATTTCCCCAAAATGACAACGATTCATAACCTTCTTATAAAATTGTGCTTTCTTATTTGCTTCAAAATTTATCAAAGTTATGTTCACAAGCAACTTGTATGTTAGGGCTTTATTCCTCTGTATTTTTTTTATACACATATTTTGCCGAACCCTCAAATTTGCATGAAAATTCACATTTTGGGTGTCTTTTAACGTTCAGACTAAGAAAACATGTGACCGACATTACCCTAATTACGAGATTTGTTTGTTCACGTAAGGGCGTAAATATTAATGGTAAAACAAACATACTGTCCTATGTCATATCAGTTTAAAAGCAAAATATTTAGTTTTCGTTATTTTTATGGTCTTATTTATGGATTGTTTTCGTCATTAGTGAATCATCTGGTAAGATACCGAAGGCGTGACAAGTCTGAAGATGGTACTCATCGCTGATGTCTAGTATTATCTTGATCAACGCAATGCTTCGAGTGTTTACCGTCCAAAGTTTGTAATTAAAATGTTCCATCGTATCAGCGAGATATGGGATACACGCCACATTCGTGGTCGTACCATCTACTGACACACAGACACTCACGCGCACACGCATACACGCACACAGACATACGTACACATCTGCACACACACACACACACACACACACACACACACACACACACACACACACACACACACACACACACACACACACACACACACACACACACACACACACACACACACACACACACACACACACACACACACACATGTCCACATGTTGTAAAATTATAATGGTAATTCTTGTTAATTAGCTTGTATACATGCAAACTGACATTAAATCAACGAAATGTCCATGATAAATTACTATTGCAGGGAATTTCGTGCAAGGTGGTAAACAATAGTTCTAAGTGTGTAGCAACTGTCCACACGTATTATGTATAGCAATTATTGTTAAAGAAACATTAATTTGGTGCGACGATGGCTGCAGATATACTAGTAGTGGTAGTGGTGGGGTTGTGGTGGTTGTGGGAGTAAAAATAGTAGTAGGAGTAGTAGTAGTAGTAGGAGTAGTAAAGTATAGGAGTAGTAGTAGTAGTAGTAGTAGTAGTAGTAGTAGTAGGAGGAGGAGGAGGAGTAGGAGTAGTAGTAGTAGTAGTAGTAGTAGTAGTAGTAGTAGTAGAAGTAGTGGTAGTAGTAGTAGTAGTAGCAGCAGTAGAAGTAGTGGTACATATAGTAGTAGTAGGAGTAGTAGTAGTAGTAGTAGTAGTAGTAGTAGTAGTAGCAGTAGTAGTAGTAGTAGCAGCAGTAGAAGTAGTATTACATATAGTAGTAGTAGTAGTAGTAGTAGGAGTAGTAGTAGTAGTAGGAGTAGTAGTAGTAGTAGTAGCAGTAGAAGTAGTAGTACATATAGTAGTAGTAGTAGTAGTAGGAGTAGTAGTAGCAGTGGAAGTAGTAGTACACGTAGTAGTAGTAGTAGTAGTAGTAGGAGTAGTAGCAGTAGAAGTAGATGTACATATAGTAGTAGTAGGAGTAGTAGTAGTAGCAGTAGAAGTAGTAGTACATATAGTAGTAGTAGTAGTAGTAGTAGTAGTAGTAGGAGTAGTAGTAGTAGTAGTGGTGGTAGCAGTAGTGGTGGTGGTAGTAGTAGTATAGTAGTAGTAGTAGTAGTAGTAGTAGTAGGAGTAGTAGTAGTATCAACTGTAGTAATAGTAGTCGTAGTAGCTGTGGTAGTAGAAGTAGAAGTCGTAGTAGTAACGTAGCAGTACGGTATTATTATTAGTAGTAGTAGTATAGTAGATGTAGAAGTAGTATAGTAGATGTAGAAGTAGTGGTAATAGTAGTAGTAGTAGAAGTAGTAGTAGTAGTAGTAGTAGTAATAGTAGTAGTAGTAGTAGTAGTAGTAGTAGTAGTGGTAATAGTATTATTATTATTATTATTATTATTATTACTACTACTACTACGACGACGACGACGACGACGACGACTACTACTACTACTACTACTACTACGACGACTACTACTACTACTACTACTTCTACGACTACTACTACTACTACTACTAGTAATAATAATAATAACAACAATAATAATAATAATAATTGGTCTTGCATCAACTGGTAAGGAAACCTACCTGGCTTCATAGCTACTATTTTCCTCCCTTCGTGATCCGTCGAATCTAACACAAACGGATATCCATCATCTAAAACGTGCTTGATACCCGTTGGATGATATTTGTCGAAAAAGTCCGGATGCTTAACATGCAGTTCGTAATATTTCGTTAACGATTTGAAGGCCCGGTCGGCATCGAACTTGCGCGCTCGTAAAAACCTGATCAGAAACCTGGCGTCCGAGCAAAATATAATGTCCTTCCGTTCCGCCATGCGCTCCCTGAGTTTCTTCAGAGCCTTTTCTCTCACCACCGGTGTCTCGCCGAGCTCCAATTCGGCTTTCTTTCTCAAATCCTCACCTAATTCCCACACGTACTCCGACGCCATTTTGGATTTGAGAACTTAAACTGCTAGACAATATCCATGTGTTATTATATAACGCCGTGGAAAAGCTAACAAATAATCTTTACACGACCAGTCTCTTTCGCTGGCAATCTACAACTACGCCGGGCCGTCACTGAGGGGTAGTTACCGTTTACACAAAACCGGCAGTATGTGTTTTTGTCTCATGTATGTGTACTTATCGAGTTCGTTATCATTTCTACGTCACCGGCTTAAAGTATATCAATGGGTCGATAATAGTTGGAGCTGGTATCACAAAAATATGAAATAATTTTCCATTCTAATTTATTTTGTGGTTTGCAAGGCTCGATATGTTATGCTACATTACAAATTATGAATCCATGAAAGGATAAATCAATAGTTTAGAATTCAATAAATGAAATAAAGTAAATTTAGTTTCTTCATAGACATTATGCTATTTCTAAAATTGGAGCTATAAACATGTTATAATAAACAAAGTATATACAGTATATAACATAAATTCTCTGCATTACACTTTAGTATATCTAGATGATTTGAATGAACTGGGACAAATCTTACACTGTATTTACTACTTTGTCTATTTGAAATGTATAATCATAAAAATGATGATGATGATGATGATGATGATGATGATGATGATAGATGATACACGAATCACAATCTTCCAGTCATACTACTGTGAAATTCAAATTCAAACAGCGTCGCACGACACTTCAATCAAGGGGACGTTCTTATTTTCACGACTAATTAAACTGGCTCTCAATTATTCAGCCCCATACAACTGTATCCGAACACTATATCCCCGGTCACCCTCGAAGATAACCACTCTCTAGGATAACCACCCTGTAGCATACCCTCTATGACAAATACCATCTAGGATAACCACCCTCTAGGACAACTACCCTCTAGGACTACACTCCGGACAACTACCTTCTGAGATAACCACTCTCTAGGATAACCACTCTCTAGGACAACTACCCTCTAGGACTACACTCCGCACAACTACCCCCCAGATAACCACTCCTAGGATAACCACCCCTAGGATAACCACTCCTAGAATAACCACCCCGAGGACAACCACCCCTAGGATAACCACCCTCTAGGACAACTACCCTCTAGGATAACCACCCCTAGGACAACCACCCTCTAGGATAACGACCCCTAGGATGACCACCCCTAGGATAACCACCCCTAGGACCACTATACCAAGGACAACTACCCTCTAGGACAACTACCCTCTAGGATAACCAACCCTAGGATAACC
>JZLH01S0371062.1:3714-14093 GCA_001188425.1 Eucidaris tribuloides
GCAAATAAATATATTAATATATATGCCGCAGCCCAGGGATGGTACGGATGGCCGAATTTACGTGTCGCTATTTGGAAATCCACTGTTCTTGATCGTTATTTTCCATTTAAAAAATGATATATTTGGGTGCTGATCATGCTAAAAATGTTTTCCATACTTTGAATACTGATATCTAAAGTATTTTTTTTATTTTGTAAACAACCAAGTTACTGTATTTGAGTTTCAGCTAAGGCATTTAGACTATTCGTCACCCGACGATTAATCGATTAATTTTAAAGTCACATTCGAATACCAATCGGCAAAAAGGTAATCGATTAATTCGATTAATCGATTTTTTGTCCCAGGCCTAATGGACAGATACCTATCAAAATATTTTCCCTGTGCTTTACAAACCATGAACAGAGACCAGTGAAAAGAAGAGTGTAAAAATTTGTATGGGACAAATACTGTATACGCCATTTATTTCGCATCCATATATTTTTGCGATTTTGCTTCAAGACGGGGAATTCGTGAGAGTATATTTTGGCGATTTTATGGTATTTGCAGTCACTTTGTACAGAACTGTCAGGAAATGAAAATTTTCACTTTCAGTAAGTCATGAAATTCACGAAAATAAAAGGCCATGCGTCGTGAAGTGGGGCCTGTTTGCGTTTCATTAGCAAATTTTGAGTGTCGCGCGACATTCTGGACTTAAACCTTTATAACTTTTAAACTATACATGCAAACATAGTAAAAGTTTATATTTTCTGAAAGGAAATAGTCTCATCTTTCCAATTATGATCATTAAATTGAAGTGGGGGTACGCCTAAAGAAAATATGAATCAAAATAGTCAAAAAAGTGGGGTTAAAAAGTAAGGTCATATCAAAGTGACCTCACATCTACATCAAAGCACCTACCCCCTAATCAGGCACATTTTTATAAAGTACAGATAATTTCCAATCCAACAAGACCAAACTCACAGGGATACCCCTAGTAGAACTATTTTTATGACTTTGGGAGCAACGGATTTCAGAATTTGCATGAAAAATCTGTAAATATTACATAAATTCATAAAGAGAGCAAAAAGTCCACTTGGAGGCCTTATTATTGTATCTCCTAAACCATAATTAAGTATTTTTAATGCAGAACCAATATCTATTCATAAATAGCAAAAATTTGTATGGTAACACTTGCTAAAACGTTTCTTTTTGAGTTGTATGTTTGGCTTACCCTGTCCTATTTGATACACTATCCAAACTTGTGAAGTAATTAGTTAATTGAGTGTAATTTCTTAAATTTAGTTGCTGTAGAAATAATTAGGGTTTCATTTTAAATAGTGTTGAATGAGCTTTAATTTGATATATAGAGTCAATGATATATTGATTGTAAAGATACAGAAAAGACCAAATAAACCTTGGATGTATGTTCTCCCATAGACTTAACATAGTACCGTGTCCCAATGCAATCTCTATGGCCCAAGTTGCTCCACCCCCACCAACTTGTACTTAATTAATCATAATTTTTTAATTGAACTCTTATAGAATAAAACTTGGAATCACTTGAAAGAGTAATAAATAAGCTTCAGTTTGATATATAGTTCAGTGATATTGGTGATTGTTAAGATACAGAAAAAATCAAATGAACCTTGGCCGTATAATCTCCCATAGACTTAACATGGAACCGTCTCCCAATCTCCGTCTCCCAATTTGCTCCACCCCCCACCATCGTGTACTTAATCACCCATAATTCTATTAAGTGAACTCAAATGAAATAAAACTTGGTGTCATTTTAAAGCTTAATAAATTTGCTTTAAAATGAGTGGTAACATGGAAGAATTAAATCACATTTAGGTACTCTAACCATTACAAACATGTCAAATTTCACTAAAATATGAAACGGCTCCACCCTAGAGCAGGCCCCTATTCACGACGCATGGCCAAAACCACCTCGAAATATTCAGCATAATATGCAGTATTGGAATTACTGTTTCGGACACTCCTGGACACACTTGAGACATGGTGATTGTGATATGAGACTATTTAATGAACAAGCCTTGTACAATAGTAGGATGGGAATATTTGTGACCAAAGCATGCAAATTTAGATCAGTGGTAACATGGTATGTAGTACATTTTTGTCTCTTTCTTCCAAAATGTATATCTGTTTGAAATGAAAACACAAACTTTTCTTTTGAAATATGTTCTATAACTGTACAGCGATTTTCGGCACATAATATTTGTAACCTCTTCTGTGCATAGAACTCAACTTTTAACAAAATATGTCTTTCCATATCTCGGGGAATATGCACAGAATGTGATTCATGCATCATTGAAATACAAAGGCATATGAATTCAATTAAAGGGTGATAATGTCCATGTGTAGTAGGGTCCATGCAGTCAAACTGTTCTACTTTTATAATGATCGGTTTTAATTCATGTTCTATCTTTTCAGGCCGAGATGGACTCCCTGACAGCTACAAAAGACAAACTGAAAGCAGGCCAACGAAAACTGGAGGACATGATCAACCAGTTAGAAAGTGAATCAGTAAGTATTAGGCCGTAATAAACACTACACATAAAGTAAGTTCCCCCTTTTTCAAAATGCCATAACTTTTTAACAAAACAAATTTGACCAGAGAAATTTTGCAGGGGTGTTTTTACATTCACTGCCTAACTTCTGTGTGAAAATGGGAGTGATCCGTTGGGTCATGCATGAGTGAGCATACATTAAAGGCAAAATTGTCACTTTTCAAAAGTCACAGGAGTAATTATTATGCCAAAATAACAGTAAGAAATGGTATTTTTTGCTTTATTAATAAAGTGTGTACACTCTCCCATGACATGGTTACAATCTCTTACGTTTTTTTAACATGTGCTGATACATTTTGCGGAAAAATATTGGATTTCAATTTTTTTTCAATAAACATAATGGATTTTACAATTTCGAAATATAGGAAGGATGACAATTTTTTAATTGAGCACACAGAACCGAAAATATGTGGAAAGTGTCTGGGAAGGTGTAAGGGGGTCAAATGATAGATGATTAAGAGAAATAGCACTAAATCATTCATCAAAAACAGAATTTGTCAAAACCCTGTATCACAAATCCCTAAAAATGACTCCTGTGAATTTTGAAAAGTGACATTTATACCTATAATATGTGCTCTCTCATGCATAACTTGATTGATCAATCACGTTTTCACACAGAAATTAATAAATGAAAGCAGAAATACTCCTGCCAAATAATTTTGTTAAAACTCATTTCATTAAAAAGTTATGATATTTCGAAAAAGGGGAACTTACTTTTTGTGTAGTGTTTACATAGTTTGAAGTGGGTATATAGGAATCAGTATATGGTTGGGTGGAGGGCAAACGGGCAATCCATTACAAATCTCGCCATATCAGTGGTAGGCCAGTACCCATACCTATATTTTGATAGACACCCCTTGCCTCGGGTAATGGTGTAATGTTTTGTACCCCTATGTGGAATATTATTTTGCTGTGTATTTTCCAACATATTGGAACCCTATTGAATCTTTCTTGGGTATACAGTATGAATTCTGTGAGAAGTACCCGACCCCCCCCCCCCCCCCCCCCCATTTTCCAGCATTTCTCGCATGAACTTCACCCTAAAAGCTGAGCTGGAAATGACCCCCTTACCGCAAAAAAGGTGAAATGTGCATCCAGCGCACCAGACCATGGGAGTTTAAAGGCTCACTGTCATAATAAGATGAAAAAAGAATGCCCTCTTTGACTAAAATCCTAAAAAGGGTGCACTGATGACACCCATAATGCAACGGAAACAGCCATGACAGTGTGGAAAAATACAACATTTGTTTTCCTCCCACAATCTGTACACTATAGTGCTGCAACAGTCCATGTTTGTGAAGATGTGTCTGTATTCAAAGACTAGTTTTCATCCTTGTGAGATGTGAGAGTTCAGCTTTTTAGCTGATTTCAGTTTTTTTTGTTCTTGATTTTCAGCTTATTTTCAGCTTTTTGTGAATTTCCTCTGTACAAAAGTATAGGAGCTTTGGCAATTTCAGCTTTTTTCAGCTCTTTTTATTTGTTGTCACTCACACCCCTGCATCCTCTCTGTGGTTGAATTGACCCTTGACAGTGGGCCTTTAAGATCCTTTCATTCTTCCTTTATTTCTGTCTTTGTGATTTTATCTTAGACTGACGTACAACAGAACATCCAGATGCTGAAACAGAAGGATGAGGAGATAAAAGTGGCCCTCTCCAAGATGGAAGGCCGAGATGAACTAGACATTGATGAAGCTGTCGTACCAACGGCTCCACTCTACAAGCAGTGAGTAGAAATTAGGCCTGTGTATTCACATGCATTTTGTACTCGTGTGGTGTCATGCTACATATCTGGACACTACTAGTCTTGGTCCCAGACCCTGCGATTTTTTCTCCCTCCGAGAAGCAGTGCGGTTGCCCTAGGGAATAGTTGGCTTGTGGGGGGGGGGGGTAGTCATTCTAGAGGGTGACTACCCAAGGGGGTAGTTGTCCTAGATGGTGGTTATGCTAGGGGTGGTTATTGGGGGGGGGGGGTCTGGGGGTGGTTGTATAGAGTTTAGGTATCCTGGACTCGCCATGCCATTTTATCGATGTGTCAGTCGATAATTGTTCGAGAAATATTGCAGATAAGGCAATGTATCATTGCAGTAAAGTAATGGCTAGACATTTTTAGTGATGGTGTCAAGATCTTTTGGTTTGATGAGATGTTGATAAATCCCATTTTCTGTTTGCTTTTTCCGTCAGATTGTTGAACCTATTTGCCGAGGAGATGACAATTGAAGACACCTACTACTACCTAATGGAAGGCCTGAAAAAAGATGTCATAACAATTGATGATTTTACCAAGGTAAAGTTAAAAAGAAGTGATTAACCACATTCACTGTTCTAAAGTTAAAGTAAAATGTAGATAAAAACAATTTAACAATGACAACAACATGAACTATGCTTGTACAGCGACTGGGTAAATGTTAATGTTATGAGGAAACACATGGAGTTTAGAAAAATTAATGTACCATTGCAGTTGCATGGTGTTTAGATTTGCTGTTTTCATGCCTGTTTAATGTCGGATCTTCAAACATATTGACATGTTGGAGATGATTTGATTTCAATGTAACACACATTTTCCATAGACTCCAACACGAGTTAACACATACTTAGTCTCCAACAGGTTCACTGTAATCATGAATCATGACATTATATAGTATGAATGTGACTTGGTTTAGAAAGTAGTACGTGGGGAAAATATTAGCTGTGGAGGCAATATTTGTTATTCTTTTATTTTATTTTAATTTTTTGCATGTTATCTCCAATTTGGACCAAGTTTGTTAAAGTGATCGGCTAACATTGTGGAGCTTCCATTTACAAAATTGTCAAACTTTGATATCTGAGCTACACAGTAGTGTTCAAATGGACAAATAAACACCCTAGAATACAAAAGTTTGGAAAGTTGTGCTGCCAATGGCAAGTTATCCATGAATAAACAATTTCTACTCCGGTGGATGAGAAAATAGCCTAGATCTGCACAAGGTAAGTCTATGGGAGGAAATGGGCAGGTGAAGCCGGTCCATTTGAATGCTTGTAGATTTTCACTTTTTAAAAGCACTAAATCATCATTTTGAAATACAATTTTTTTCTGGGCTTCATTTTTAGACCCTATCAAAGACACTTTGAGCGTGGAGGATTATGTAGCTTCCATTTTTTTAACTGTGGTAAATGTTAGCCAGTGGCTTTTAGTAAATGAGTAAATATGAATAAGATAATATGCAACTTGCATTTTGCCATTTTGCAAGTGCAACTGAAATCTACATTTTGATCTTTTTAACTTTATGGATAATTGTAGTCATCAATTTGTTGGTTGTACCATGAAAGTGAGGTAAATATATTTTAATTTTTTTATTTTTATTTTATTTATTCCAGACTGTTCGTGAACTCTCAAGGAAACAGTTCTTACTTCGGGCCCACATCCAAAAAGTGAGGCAAACGGCCGGTCTTCGAGAAATCACACCATTATGAAACCTAGCGACAAAGAATTATGTTAATTTAGATGTTGACTGATTGGGCAGTAAATACAGAAAATTCTCGCTATCGACAATATAGGGTGTTGGCCATAGATGGCACTATCGTCAGCGCATGCGCAGATTGCACGGTGGTTCTACTGGTGTACCTGACTTATTCTAGCTTCTGTAGCCATTACACATAGACGTCTGCAAATTTCACGATTTTACTAAATAAGGTCAGAGTGCCATAAATTTGCATTTTGATTTCATGAGACCTTTACAGGTAGCATCAGAATTTGTTGGGTATGTACGCCTCAAATTTTAAACCAGTCATTTTTACGGGACTTTTTAATAATCGACCTATATATAAATTGGAAGTTTGTCGGTGTCAAGTTTCTCGGACAAGTGCACCTTCTACTGCTGAATGCGATATTGTCGATAGCGAGAATTCCTGGGGTGAAAAGACCTCTTATCTCAATAATGTAAAATGCTAAGGAGAGCCCCCAAAACATGGCTGCTGTAACACAGGAACAAATAGGAGAGCTGTCCTTTTGTGTGGGAACAGTGACTCTCTTTGTTGAGATTTGAATTTTCAAATTTGGGCAAAACAAAATATGGCTTCCCAGGTGCAAGATTATAATTAAAAACCTCATTTTCATTAAATATTGTGATACATGGTCTTGTCACCCCTTGATGCTATTCTAATGGTCTGAATGACCTTGAGAAGGATTTTTTTTATAGTTTAATCCATTTTCAAGATTATTATGACTAGTGCTAATTATGACCCAGTGAATGGATTATTTGCCAAATATAATCACTGAGTATGATTATTTGTCATTTATCACTGGGTAACAAGACGTTGTATCTCATATTTGTCTGAAAACCAGTTGTTAATATCTAGTAGTTCTTAACCTGTTGAAGACGAGTGACGAGATATCTCGTCAAGAGGTCTATGGGAAATGCGTGTTAAAGAAAAAACAAATCGTCTCCAACGGGTTAAGCCAGATGTTTTACTTTCCAAATTTCACAATTCAATCTGTACCTGTAAGGCCACTAGAAATTTTGAAAAGTAGTAAATCTTTTTGTTTTCAGGCATGTTTTGAGATACAATATTCTGTCACCTCAGCAGTGAATGTGTTAGCTGTTACTCGTACAGTGTAGATACAAAACCCCAAACCTGGTTAACAAAATCAGCAGTGTTGTAGTCGAGTCCACACGTTCCCATGCTGAGGCCGCCAAGAAACACAACCTCTTCATAGGGTTTGTACAGGTGTCTCGGACCGAGACCAAGACCGAGGCCAACCAGAAACACAACCTTTCCATAGAGTTTGTACAGGTGACTCAGACCAAGACCAAGACCGAGGCCGACCAGAAACACAACCTTTCCATAGGGTTTGTACAGGTGACTCTGACCGAGACCGATACCAAGGCCACCCCTAAACACAACCTTTCCACAGGGTTTGTACAGGTGACTCCATTAGCGTAGCCAAAGGGGGGGCAGGGGGGGCAGTTGCCCCCCCAATAATGCTTTTTCGGAATTTTGTCGGTACACGAAGGACTCCGTCGGTACTTGCGGACCGACAAAAAATAAATTTATACGCGACGAAATATCTTATAACGCGACAAAAATATTTGAAAGAAAATTAACATTTTTCCAAATGGGGGTTTTAAAAAAGAATCATGTTTTTTCAAAGCTCGCTCCGCTCGCTCGGGCTCGGATAACGGTTGATTTTCTCATGTCTAGGTGTTTTTCGGTTAACCAGGGCAAACCGCCTGTCATGAATACTATGATTGATGACATTTGGAAGCATTAGGCGGTACAGTCAACTTGAGTCAAAGTGTACTACACCAGACAACGTTCCAAATCAACCGAACCCGAACATCATGTTGTAACCGAGCAAAATGTTACAGGCTCAACAACATTAAACTGTTGAAATGAATTCACATTTCAACAACGTGTTATTCTAGGAAAAAAATCTTGGCGAAAAAAGGGTAGAACGGCTATTTGATACGGGGCACACTAGGCTTCACCATGTGAAGTGGATTGGAAATATTTTGCCCTTCGGACGTTCCTCGTTTTTACCAGCCAAATCAAAAAAGCCACAAATGGCCTTTAATTTGGCCCAACACGTTTCCTATCTCTCATATAGACTTCGAAAAAATGTACTTCCAACATGTGAATAACAAAAAAAATTTGTTGCATGATTATACTTGTGTGTTCCTATTAAACTTACAGTACTGCTGAGTGCTGATATAAAAGATATCAGAACACAGAAGGCTTTGTTACGATTGTAGAAATATAATTTTCAACTTTCTTTGACTTGAAAATCTATTGATGTCTGAAGCGCTCGTTCGCTTCGCTCACTCGCGCATACATTACCATTATAAGTAGAAGAAGCATATTCGTCCTAAGAAAACGTTTTTAAAACGTTTAAAAAACGTTTCCTTCTGACGAAAACGCATCGGACCTTTCTAGAACGCAGAGAAAACGTTTTCTGGACGTTTCGTGTTTGCTGGGATTACTTCTTAAATTTGTATCAGTAGCGGATCTACAAGGGTGGGTGTTAGGGGGTTTACCCCCCCCCCCCCTCCCTTGGGCTGCCAAGTGAAGAATTTGTATGGTCTTATTATGTTAGATGTCAGGAAAACCAAAACATATTACAAAATTTGTTTAAAAAAACAGTGCAAAACAAATTTTCATACACAATTCTCAAATGTTTGGCGCGCTTTGCGCGCAAACATATACAGTTTTTAAATTTTCGGGGCTCTTCGCGTGTAAACATGCGCATTTTTAAAATTTTCACTGCGCTTTGCACGCAAACATACACAATTCTAAAATTTTCGGCGCGCTTCGCGCGCAAACATACATAATTCTAAAATTTTCGGGGCGCTTCGCGCGCATAGGTGCATTTTTATAAATATTTTCTCCCATCACCATTCGTTCAAAAAAAACCCTTAACAAAAAGCTAGATCCGCCCCTGTGTATTAATTATTCACTATCATCGTAAATCATTTAACTATTATCATTACACAACATGGATATGTCGGTACGTCGGGAGTTTGTCGGTACATTCGGGTGCCTTGCCCCCCCAATGGCAAAAAGCTGGCTACGCTACTGGGTGACTCGGACCGAGACCGATACCAAGGCCACCCCTAAACACAACCTTTCCATAGAGTTTGTACAGGTGACTCAGACCAAGACCAAGACCGAGGCCGCCCAGAAACACAACCTCTCCATAGGGTTTGTACAGGTCACTCAGACCAAGGCCAAGGCCACCAAAAATTGGCCTCAAGTACAACACTGAAAATCAGTTTGTGTAACAACTTTACTGTTTATGTTACAAGGTCACACGACCAGTTACGGCCATTCAAGAAATTATGGATCCTACAGTCTATTATAGTAGTATATACAGGAAAGACATTTTGCAGTTATCATTAACAGTATCCAGGATAACCAGTAAGTTTAACTCCCTTAGGGGTGACAGGCCTGCTCAGACAATGCATGGATTAGAGTGCATTTGTGAGATCCAGCACACTCTGGTATTTAATGTGGTGCTATCGCTCTTGGCTTACTGCCTTGTGCATTAGGACCGCATTAAATGCCATTTGTGCTGCTGGATCTGCTCTAATGCACTCTCAACCATTTATTGTGTAGTATATCAACTGTATGCAATATTGGGAATCCTATCTTTTATCTGGTAGCAAGTTCTTCTTTTATTTCTTATATTTATTCTTTTATGATTTGGGTCTTGTTGTGATATTTGGTTCACGGTAGGGTTAGGGTTGCAGCTTAAGGAGTGCATTTGAGCAACTGTCCCTGGAATAAATGTAATATAGTCCTAATATATTATGACTCTGACCCTGTTTATATAATCTGAAACAAAACTACAATTGAAGCATGTGTATTGAATATCAACATGCATGCAATATTTATTTTTCATTTTATTTGATTTTATTTGTTTTTGCTGTGCAGCCTGCTATAGTACTTAGTTATGAGGAGCAGTATGTTTTCCCCTTTGGGTAGTGGACTCAATTGCAGTAGAATCAGGTTATTATATACATGTATTAAAACCTAAATAAAATCATTACAGGGTTGGCAATTCAATGGCAATTTAAATCACTGATTCAAATCATGATTTTTTGAGAGAAATATATTTATCTGGGATAAATCAGTGATTTAAAAGCAGGGGATCTCTTTTGCATGCCTAAAATTAACATTGTGTAAATACAATGGCATTTAGAAGAAAATGCCATCTGGGAATCTTTAGCAAAATATAGGAGCTAGAAACTCAGTTTTAGTGGAATTACAGTGACTGCTAGACTCAGATTTGATTTTTTTTTCTCGCGAGAAAAAAATTCCTACCATAGAACGAACATT
>JZLH01S0371119.1:14870-24871 GCA_001188425.1 Eucidaris tribuloides
TGCAGTTATCTGCTCCACTATGTGTCCGTACGTCCTTCAAGGCATCCGCGCTTTCTTGTGAACGATACTTATACCAAGGATGGACCACTACACAAGGATGACCTGATTGGATTTTGGGACAAATCCATCAAGGGTCAAAGGTCAGAGGTCAATGAACTTTGTCCTGAAATGCCATTTTCTGCCATAACTCCAGTTAAGAGTGCTCACTGTTGACATAATTTGGTGGTTAGATTAAGAAACAAAACACAAAAATTTTGGTAGAGTCACAGGGGGTCAAAGATGAAGGTCAAGGGTCAAAGGTCAATGAACTTTGTCCCCAAAAGTAATTTTCTGCCTATAATTTATGTTAGGAGTGCTCACTGTTCACGTAAGTTGGTGGTTAGGTTTAAAACCAAAGACAAATATTTTGATAGAGTCACAGGGGTCAAAGGTCAGGGTCAAGGGTCAAAGGTCAATGAACTTTGTCCTAAAATGTCATTTACTGTCTATAACTTCAGTTACATGTACGAGTGCTTATAACTAGGTTGTTAGATAGGTTGCTACATAGTGGGCGGAGGCATACCCATGACAGCGCGCAGTCGAACTTTTCTAGTTTAAGTGCGTTTCCTTGTTCAACATCAATTTTATTGGGAAGTGGGAGGACGGACGTTTTATTGATTTCCCATTTCAATATACTTTGTTAATGTTTAAAAATGGTTATGTGCAATCGGGGTATCGATCCATTGTTCGGATTGGGGGAGCAAAGTAAAAAGAATTGGCGCACTTCGCGCCCAAAATTAAAATAAAGAATTTGCGCGCGAATCGCGTCGAAAAATTAATAATTGGGTATGTTAAATTCTATTTTTAAGTTTAATGGTTTTGTGGTGGTTTGTTCCGCTTTTGACGTATCCTTTGCTTTACGTTTTATGAAGTTTCAAGTTGTCAAAATTACTTGGGGGAAGGTAAATCAATGTTTGCCCCAACCATAAAAGAAATTTCTACGTAGGGTAACTACCCCAGCCCCCTCTCAATCGACGCCCTCGTTTGTAGCTTTTTAGGCTCGTGTCATTTTTAAAAGAATACGATAAAACTTCAAAGAAGTACTGAAAATTCAATCCCCAGTTTTACGATGAACATTGGTTTATTGAATATGTAAATTCTTGTACATATCTGTATTACTGATAGTCTTTATAGTTGTTTAAGTTATTCATCAATTTGATATAATAAATATCGACAAACAAAACAGTCACAAGCGTGTACAAAGAAACAGACGATGGAACATAAAGACTCACACCACATACACCCATCAAATATACACCAACCCACGTGTCAAACATAACACTGTTCACACAAAATTATCAATGCATGCACTAACTTGTGCTAAAATATATGAATAATCGTACGCACCCTCAAAGGAGCAGACCCATTTACATTACACTCACCCATCCCACACACACATACCCAGAAAAAGCATGACACATACACACATAAATGAGTAATTCAAAATTTGCACTCTTGAAATTGCATTCACATCAAAATAGACAAATAAACGAGAAAAATAATTGCATAAATAAAACTAGGTCAAAGTCAATGTATTACAGAAATCAGAAACCATTGAAAACAATTTTATTATACTTTGTTTTGGTAGGGTAGTGTATAATGACAGGTTTTTGAAATGAATAACAATTATTGGCAAATTTGTTTTGCTTAATTTTAACTGAGGCAGTGTGATATCGCAACTTTCACTCTAATAATTACATAACAATAATGAAAAAATAATGTTTGTGAATATAGCTATTTCATTCAAGCAACTTTCATTATCAATTTCACATTATAATATTGTTCATTAAAGTTCTTTGTTACCACTAAATATCATAATCACTTCATTTTATATTTCATAGAAAAATCAAATTGTTTGTGTCTGTAAATACAGATAAAGTACTTCATCCAAGCAAGTAAATATTGTATACAATATATATCATTGATATTGTATCACTCTAATAATCCAAATAAGAAATTCCATAATAAATAAATATTTAAAAAACAACAAGTCCAACACAAAGTACACACGCATTGTAACAGTTCACAGCATTATTAGCTCCTCTGCATACATATTGCACTAAACATTGTTTTATGAAACTTTAAATCGTCAGAATTTTTGGTCTGAATTTCATTTGCTACACAAATAGTGGTATGGAATATTCTGGGAAATGTGACTAAATGGGGGTGGGTAGGTAACAGATGATGTGTTTCTCTGCAAATTCCAATAATAACGTGAAATCTCCTCACATCCCCAAGCCCCTGCCACTGTATGTTATTTAAAACTTTAACAATCCAATGTATGTCCTTTGGGGAATTTTGAAAATTGAACCAGACATTGTGAAAGCAAAGCCATCACTGATTTACATTCTGCACTTGACTTGAATTTTAGATTGTAACTCAATCATATAATTATGACTTTCATGCCAAGGAAACCGCTTTGTCTCAGCAATATCACTGAAACGAGAAAGGAAATGCACAATAAAAATTTCAATTTTAGTATCTTGTAAGACAGGTAGGCCTACAGCATGTGAAATATGTACAGCAATTTTCTAACACACCAATATGAATATATCAACGTAATAAGAATAATGATAAAGTACTGTATACAAAGTAAGAATTATAAAAACAGAAAAGCTACAAAAATATTTTTAAAACCATTATGTAAACACAAGGACAAGAGAAATAGGCAACAATGAAACGTAGCCGTGGACCACCGCTATCAGGGCTATTAGAATATGAAGTGTAGATGAAGTGTAGTGTTAATTAACATTTAAAATTGCACCCAAGGATGAATAAAACTTTCTGCGCATAATTATGATATCAATGAAATATAATGTTCGCCATCTCTTCTGTTGAAATGACCTGCATCTACCGTGATAGATACACTACTGAGTAAGGACATCAGATAGTAGTTCTACCATTGTTTAATTTCCTTGCATAATTCTGTCTTGGTGAGTTTTTCTTAATATAACATGATTGATTTGCTCACTGAAAAAACATATTTCACGAAATATTCATCGTGTACAGTATTATACTGTGGAAAATTAATGTTTTTCAAACATAATAAAGTTTTTATACTTTATAATTAATGAACCATTTCCATCAACATAATTATACATTAAGATTAGATTGCTCCATGATTCAAATTGTTAGAAAAAGAGAAAGATATGATGCACCAGTCAAATTACTGTTTTGTATTATACTAGGTGTTAGAAATAAAATTGGTTAATTTTGACATGTAATAACACAAAAAAGTATACACCAGATAATACTGACATGAGTTTGAGTTACAGCTGAGAGTAAATATTTTTGTTGGAGGTGGTTTCAATACGATATCAATAATCAGTTTTATGTAATTCATGCCCATCTAAAAGAGTTAGAGTTCAGATTTTGCTCAAAATCCAACCCCCTGTTCAAAATTGAGACTGTACAGAAATCAAATGGTGTGTGTGTGTCAGTGTGTGCCTTGTCCACACACAATAGCAACAGACAAAGGCTGTGGATAGTGAATAGTCTAGCAGTCGCTAGGCTACTAATGAATATTAATAAAGCATTTATCTAACCTGAACGTAATGAAACTGGCATACCAAAGTTTCCAACGTAAGCTATTCTAGCCATTGTCCATTGCTTGAATGCTATTGTGTAGGGACTAGACACACATTCTCACACACACCATTTGATTTCTGTGCAGTCTCAATTTTGTACAGGCGACTGAATACTGAGCAAAATCTGAACTCATGCTTATTGAACATTTTCAATAAGCATGAATTACATAAAACTGATCATTGATATCGTATTGAAACCACCTCACATAAAAATGTTCACTCTTTAGCTATAACTCATAGTCATGTCAGTATTATCTGGTGTATAGTTTTTGTGTTATTACATATTAGAATTGACCAATTTTTTTTTAACACCTAGTATATGAACCGAAAATGATAAAAAAAAACTATCACAGCTCAAAAAAATTGTCATATCTTGCATGAAAAAAAATCGGATGTAAATCTGATGAAATCATTGATAAAAAACAATATAAATTAACACACCAATTCCGTATTATTACATGTTACTTTCCCTGCTGTAATACATCAAATTATGCTTATTCCTTGAAGAGAGGCCATTTCTTGTTCCTTGTCCAGATTGGGTGTCAGTTGTCACGGCTGTGGCTCTTGATGAGTTTACATCCTCGACATCGTGAATAAAACAAGTTCCTACTGGAGCTGAAACAAGAAACATAAACATCTTTTACAAAACCCTGCTACAACTTTATTCAACAAAATCACATTTTCCTTGTTTGAAGACATTAAGCCCCTACCATCAGGAGAACTACTTCTTTGAAATAACTAGATTTGGAAAGTCAAATGTTAACATGTAACTTGTATTCTGTCTTCAAAACCCCCTAAATATCCACATAAGAGTCATCGATAAATTACAAAACCTCGACATAAATGACATCAACATGTCACATTTTTGCAAGTTTTTTTTTTATTTTGTCATTAGAACAGTGAAGTATAATACAATTACAGTTACTAACAATAATATACTGTACAGTAATAACTAGCTTAGGATTGCCAAAATAGCTTGGATGCTACTTTCGCCCCCCCTTGCCCGAAACCCCCCCCCCCAAGATGCCACATTTGATTCATCTGGAAGTTTGTATATTAATGTAATCACTAATTCAAATAGTGTGCCTGTCAACACCAATAGTATGTTATCGTTCTCATCAATCAATTCATAAATTGTTCTGAACACAGACTAGGAATATTTTCAAACAAGCTGATTTTCTAAGTGCTAGATACATCGCTGAATATGACAATGTTTTTTTTTTCTTAGTGCAAGACTCTTTTTTTAAAGAGATGTCCCGCCTTTATAAAATGACAAGATCTTTCGTGAATAAGGTAACTGAACTATCCTGTAATTACAGATTACTAATAACAAATTACTTAGAAGATGAAGAAGAAAACAAAGACGTGTGAAATGATACAAGTGAAATTATTTTGTTTATTAGCCAAATGTCCTTTAGCCAAATACTCTCGGCTGCCTTTTCTTCATTTTGTCCCTTCCTTTCCGCTCTTATTTTTTTAGAAAGTAAATGTTTATGTTTGATATCCTTCACAATCGAATTTACACTGAGTGAAAATACATGTATATTTTCTCTTTTTGTTCCTTTGATTACCTTAATTATTCTTGCTTGTCACAGCAGGCCCTTTTATGTTCCTGAATTTGACATCACTTTTTATGACAGGCGACATGTCTTGTCTCTGTGTCAGTTGACCACTACTTCTTCGACATCTTGAAAGAAAGGTGAAACATATAATGAATGAAATAATCCATTAGCGTAGACAAAGGGAATGAGAATGCAAATGTGGCTTTCTTTCTTTGTATGCATAAAAGTAAGAAAGAGTTGAAAGATTATGCATGGTAATGGCAGTCATGATTAAAGTACAAACACACATAACTTTGTTCTACTGTGTGTAGACACACATTGTAGAAGAAGCCCCCATATTTTCACTTAGAATTTAAGCAGACAGTAACTGTATTATGCAAGATTACTCGTTTTTTTTTTACTTCAGGTTTTTTTTTGCAGTTATGTGAAATTTATTTTTAATTCTTACTGTGAAAGATTTATACAATTTCTACACTGATTTTTTAATACCAATTTGCTCTTTAAATACATTCAAGGAACTTTTTTTTAATTTTACATTGATTCTGTCATTCAAAACTAATCATTTAAAAAAAAATCAAATTCAATGTATTTGTTTTATTTATTAATTATCTTATTCTGGGGGTTATAAACTTTTACATGATAAATTTAGATTAACACTTACCATTGTTAGCAGGAGTAACTGAACATACCCTGTGGCCACAGGTAGTTTTACATTATCATCAACTCGTTCAATCGGAGATCTATGATAACAAAATACAGAATATTGAAAAAGTATACAATAAGTTCTTTCATTGATTAATAGACGCAATAGAAGATAACCTTTTTGTAAACAATAAACAATAACCAATAACCAGGGTTGGCAATTTCCCGGGAAATACCTGTATTTCCCACCCAGGCGGGAAATACTGGGAAATACTTGGAAATACGTGGGCAATACCTAGCCGTGTACTCTTGAAGTTGTACAAGGTCAACTAAGAAGGCCATTAATGCAGTTCATTTGGGGTCTTCTTACACAAAATCATCTTGAACTAATAAATTTCAGATGAAAAGACTCTGAAAAACCTCTTTTCAATTTTGATAAGTTAATTCAGTGTTATTTCACATACTGTCCAATACATACAGTATTACACTGTACATTAATCAGGTGTTACATTGTGGGGTTCAGCCCTCATCTTGCTGAATATACAGGGTCAAAATCAACATCTGTCAATGGGGTGTGCTATTTTAAGTGTTCTGGATTTATGGAGCAATTCAGATATTTGCAGACCGAAATGATTGAATTTTTTTTATAAAATTAAAGCAGGTGATTTTAAAATGTCCATACTTTTAGTATTGATTTGGCTGTGTAGAAAATTTGTCCCACCAATCATAATGAGTCCCTTGTTCCCCACCATTACTTAAGTTAGTTTTTTGCTGGATTTTGTGTTGAATCACACTTACTGAACAACAATCTCTACATTTTTGAGTTATTATCCTTCAAGAAATAATTTTTTTTATAGTATTTCCCAGTATTTCCCGGTATTTCCCGTTTTTGTCAAAAATAGCAAGGCGGTATTTACCGGTTAATACCGGTATTTACCACCCGGTATTTACCGCCCGGTATTTACCGGCCAACCCTGCCAATAACCTAAAATACAGAGAGAGACAAATGAAAAATCTATTACATCGAATAACCACATTGACATTTCTTTCTTTTCAGCACTGACCTACTAGTTAAGTCAGGCAGTCAATATTTTAATCACCTTCAATTTTTTTAGGAGGCCTACTATGCATGGTACAATTAATGTCTACTCTACAAAAGTTTTTGCCATTCAATCAACAACCCACCACAGACCAATGTGTACGGACTAAGCCAGAGGCAGCAAGGGGCATAGCAGAAGAACAGATTTATTTCCTTTCAAGTAACGACAGTCGCAAAATTCTGGCAGTACAGTTGCAATCCATTGATAATTTCAAATCTGAATGACTCAACAAAAATTTGACCCACCCTGGCCTTGTTTCTACTATTAAATTACCAGAAAATAAATAAATAAATAAAGTAAAATAAAATAAAAATTCAACCAGTAATTTGGTCTTGTGGTAATTGTGGACATGTGGAAAAAGCTGTCAACTGGGACACCCCCATGATTATCCGCCCTGTACTGAGCTAGTGCTATACTGCCTGCTTACTGTAAAACTGAATGTAGGTCAATCATTTCTTATTAGTAGAACTATGTGTTCTCCGAGACAGGGAAAACTCACGTGCAAGAAGTTATATTCAATCATGCACACAAAATGTGCTCTGAAATTCCATCTTTTATGAAATCATACTGAAATATTGCTTTGACTAGTTAACAATGACCTACACATTATACGATTTGATATTCAGCACTAAACAAATTAAACATTTAACAAGCCCGTTTTCTTGATTACTCTACTGAATTTTTAAAGGGGCTATTATTTCTGCACCATTGCATTCAATTTGCAATGTACACAAATCGCTGGGGGAGTTTTCAGTGTTGGGCGAATGTGGTCTGTACACCTCTGCTCCGGATCCATTACATACACGGTTTGCATGTACAGTAGACCTACTAACTAGATATATTGCTGTTACTGTTACTGTTGTGTTACTGCTAGTGTTACTGTGACTTAATTGGTGTGTACAGGGATCTAGTCATGTGCTAACGTTATGCCGACGCTGAGGGGGAGGGGGGGGGGGGGTTTAGGAGGGTCAGGGGGCGTAGGGCTGGTTTGGGCATGGGGGAGGTGCACGTCTTGCGGAGGTGGAACTAACTTGGTGTGGGGAGGTGCACATCTTAGGGAGGTGGAACTAAAGTTGAGAAAATCAGGCGTTGAAAGCAGAAAAGGTGGTGAAAATTTCTTTTTGCTTGCCAGGGGCGGAACTCCATTGGCTCTGCGGGGGGGGGGTGCACGTGCACAGTGACCCCCCAGCCTACGCCCTTGGGAGGTGTGCTTGTTCGCGAGAAATTCTCAGCAGCAGACCAAATTCCTCCACCACCCCTATCACTCAAGCTTTGTGAAAGGGACAATCCGCAATACGTTCATCAGTTTAGCAAAACCACCAACACAGATCAATATACATGGGACTGAACAAAATCGTATCGAGTCATTCTCATACTTATTCATCATAAATCCACAAAATTGAATGTGTATTTTTGAAAATATTGTAAGGTAAAGACACCATCCAAACTTATACTTACAACAAATTAATTCTACGATGAAAGAAACGAAGAAAAGGGCGAATTACGATATCAAACGACCCACTTTTTTACGTCTTTGTCGAGTCTATACGGCAGAAAAGTACACTTCGTAAAAACCCGTGCTCTCGTCGACCGCACGCAACTTACGGACTTTACGAAGTGAAACTTATCAAATGTTAGGCCTACAGTTCGTAAAATCACATCTTGCGTTTTTAGGACATTTCGTATTTTTTTTTTATTAAAATATCTCTTTAAGCCTAAGGAAACATTTTCTGAGTCTGAAATTTTGCAGGAAGATTCATTATTCTATAACTATTTCAAATAGGCCTATATAAAAAACTAAAAATCGAAAAATTACACCCAAATCAGCAAAAGTTACAGTTCGTAAAAACAACGACGTCCTGTGCATTCCGATGATATAATGTAGAGCCACAGGCTTTAATAGATATTAATAACATATGTGTAAAGACTGATCTAGTGACTAATGTTTATGTCTGTGAAATCGCTATTGACGGTGATTCCTTCTTCTACGAATGGGACTAAGAACTTGCCTCACTAATGAGTTGATTATCTCATCAATGCGCAAACAAAACTTGGAGAATAAATGTGTTTCCTCATCAGCAACTTCATCTTAACAAAACTGTAATGGTTATTTTTCAATACCAATCTGGAGACTACGGAACTTTTTTTCTAGAACTTTATTTGGTCAATGTCCTACAGTCCACATTACCCCGTCCCTCGGATAGGATTTAAAGTCGGAGGTCCCGTGTTGAGACAGAAACACCTCAGCGCGAAAAATAACCCACGTACTTCATCGAAAAGAGAAAGGTGAAAACCCGGTGCTGTGGTCACATATCCATATGTAAAACTATCCAGGACTGAATGCCTGCGGGTAACAGTGATTAAGTTCGCTTTTCTAGTCCCTGTCATCCAAAATGATGTATTCTGTTCGCAAACTGTTGTCACTGCGTCACACCCTTACCATATGACTCGCTTGGCTGTAAATAATTGAAACAACTTCATATAAAATTATGATAAGATCTGCTATGCACTCTTAACCACAGTTATCTAAATTTTCAATGATATCGTGGGATGGAGATAGGTTGCCGACATGAAGTGATCAAGGTCATGTAATATCAAATTTCAGCAATCTGACTATAATACGCATTTCGTCATTAATTTTGCATCGTGTTTGATACTACACCGATCCAATGTCTGATGGTTTATGACAAAGAGTTTCAATTAGCGTCATGAAATCATTCACGATGCAGGTAACACCAAACACGGCTTTCTGTTACCTTAATCAGAGAACAAAACATATGTTTTGAGACATTGAAACCACCACCTCGCTATTCCAAACTAAAGGTTTTCTGTTGGCCACCTTATACTAGGATGATTACACGAGTGTTTGCTGTCTGGAAGCGATATAAACGGCATAAACTGCCGATAAACGGTTGGGGAATTAATCAAGTTTGAAAAAGTCACTTTTCGGCGAAGGAACAATGTCATTGCTGTCAACACCACCACCAAATTACACGATGGAAGATGATGCTGACGGTAACGATGTTCACAGATTCATCACTGCTGTCATTTTTATCGATATTTGCCTTCTT
>JZLH01S0371119.1:40331-65079 GCA_001188425.1 Eucidaris tribuloides
CTTCGGAATAACGAACCTTCGGAATAACGAACATCCCCCAAAAGATGGGTAATTGAATAAAATGACGGTTGAACGCATCCTAATCCAATCAAACCTTGCAGAGATATTGCGACAAAATGTGTTACTTACAGAGGGGGTGAAGTAATTTATTTGAATTGCATGGATTTCTACCCAACACCTTATAATCCTCTGGACGTATAGTGAGTTTTCCTATATAAAACGGAAATTTTGTGTGTTTTATAATTTCCAACGGCAGTTTTTTTTTATTTCGAGTGCACTTTGCTGATCTGTAGATATCTTTCTTTTTATTTTTGATAATCCTTACAGAAGGTGTCCAAATCAAGAAGGCATTGATATTTTAACCCCAAAGATGCCATTAGACAACTCTTGATTAAATAATTTTCCGTTTTTATTCTTGCATCTTATGTTGAATACAATAAATCAATTTACCATATTTTTTGTTTAAATCTATGTATACAATTGTGATCGTTAACATTAGTTGTATTGTCTGTCTTTTCAGTAGTGCTGTACATTGTTTGATATTTTTCAGGATTTGGTCTGTACAGTTTCTGATGTGTTAATTATTATTATGTCTGTTAATTTTACTGTGTGTTGCATATTGTGTAGTTGTTAAATTTGTATTGACGTGTTCGTGTAATTAATATCCTCGTGTTTATGTTTCAATGATTTGTGTTAATAAATAAATTATGTTACAAGAAAGAAGCGCAGTCGAACACGTTTTATTCTTTAAATAAATTTATCCATTGAAATAAACCACTGAATGTCAGAGAATTCACATTGCAGTGATATCGTGGAAGTACACCAGTAATGGAACGAAAAACAATAACAATCAAAGAACGTTTCAATTTCGGTCTTTAGTGTACTGATTTCGCTCTACCTTGCATGAATATTCTTGTAATTACCTACCCAACCCACTCCCAAATAATTGCTATTTAATCAGTTAACCCTGCCCTCTACGACAAAACTCTATATCGACACCAGAATTGGTGACGTCAAACTCGTTCGGAAATATGTGGGGAAAATAGCCAAACCATAACTCAGTGCAACTGCAGTTCACCTATTGGTAGAAACAACCAGCTGCAACACACTGCACCTGGCTCTGCCATCGTCCACACCTATTTCTGAACCAGAGTGACGTCACACTTCGGTATACTCTATAGACTTTGCGTGTCATATTCTGAGAGTGGTGCTGAAAGGGTTAACATCAATATCAATCCGCTATTTATATCGACTGATCGCAACTTCATTCTGCCAACGTCCAATTTATAATACATACGTTACATTTAATCACTATTAAAGTTGTATACGATTGATGAAGGGTGCGGTAGTGGGTGTAATGATATTGATTAATTGATAGGGAAAATGCTTTCACAATAATTGCTTTGTTTGATAGAAACGAGAAGATTTCCTCCATTTTGGTTCAATGTAACCATTCATCCGTCCGAACCAGTCCCTTTGAATTCTGACAAATGATGATGAATCAATAATAAGCTGACGTAAATTATCAATAATTCGCCTCGTACATGCATAGGCGTATTACTGAATTTCATATTTGTATAGAGAAAATTGATTTCTCTTTCTCTCTGTCTCAGTTTATTCTCGTACAAAATTATATGGGCAACAGCAGAAACACGCAAAAAAAATATCCATTACTAAACTAACAACGAAGTTAGTTATGTTGACCTGGGTACAGGGGCGGCGCTACGGGGTGGGAAGGGGCAGGGGGCGGCCATCTTATTGTTTTGAAAGTACGAACATTTTAGCGTTTTTCGAATATTTCTAAAATTTGGCGGCATTGTCACTACGTCACACACATCACGCGCTCGGATAATATAAAATTGTGATGAGATCTGCTATTCATTGATAACCACAGTTCTCTAGATTTTCAGTGATTTCGTCGGACCGAGTAAGCGTGTTGACATAAAGTGATCAACGTAATGGAATATCGAATGTCAACAATCTGCCTGTAATACGCTTTTCATTAATTTTGTATCGTGTTTTATATGACACAGACACGAACTTTCAGATTTTTGTATGAATGTAGTGGGCGAATAGAGATTTCATTAGTTACTTTCCCTTTCTTCTTCTTCTTTTCTTAGCATTAGCATATGAGACGGCTGGAATTTTGATCCAAGAATCTTATCTTTACCTTATACGCACTTCAGTATATTCAGTGTACAGCCACACGCGGTCGTTTTTCTTGATTTGATTAAACCAACTACACCTATTTTCTTTTATTTTTTTGTTAATTTAAATTTCATCCTTTTGGCCCTTGTGATGCAAGGGAGTGTTTGTATGTCAATAAACCTGAAACAAACGAAAATGGACTTGAAACAATGTATATAAAAAAAACTTCCAAAAAACAACAACAACGGACTTTTGTCACACTCTACAGACAGTTGAATTATTTGGTGATCACTACATACAATTAGAAATGTTACAAATCAGTTCAAGATTTACGTAAGGAAATAGGCAAAGAAAGACCATTCAAACATGTGATTTACGCATAGTTACCATAAATATCAGTTAGACAAAGTTTATAATTGGTACCAGAAAGAAGGTGGGAACAGTGGCGTATCTAGGGATTATGGCGCCCGGGGCAAATAATGAAATTGCGCCCCCAACTTCTCTCCCCGTAAATGTGAGGGAACAGAGTGACCGAGCGGTGTACCATCAAAATGCAATTTGCATTTGATTCATAGGATAATTAGCAAGGAATTGAGCGATATTCTTCGAATGAGGCTCAAAACTAGCAAACATATTCGGGAAATTTAGCAAGGCAACCAAAATTCAAGACCTTGTTATTTTTATTTTGAACTTTGGCAAAATTTTATTCCATAGTCATTTTATCGTATATTGCGGCGCAGTATTTATATGAAGGGGGTGATTAAACTAATAGTATTAAGAAAGGCAACTGTAATTACCATTTTGTAAAAATTGTGAACGTGTTCTTAAAATACAATTTTGCAATTGCATATTGGGGTGTAAAATTACGAAATCGTAAATGAAAATATGCGAGGGATCAGAGCGACTGGGCTTCAGAAAATTTTCGTATTTTTTACGGTATGAAACCATTTTTCTATACCTCAAGGACTGGGAAGGAAGAGGCGCATAATCCTTAAAAACCATAATTTTTTTCCTCCTCTCCCTTTTCTCTTTCTATCTTTTGCGTTTTTGCGCCCCCTTTAAAGTGGCGCCCGGGGCACGTGCCCCCTCTGCCCCCCGCCAGAAACGCCACTGGGTAGGAACATTTTCAAGTATCAAAGTGTCCTTAAGCAGTACACCCATTGAATAATGGGGGTATAATAAATGGTGTTATATTGGATGAACAGTTTTTATGGGCAAAGCATATTGACTATACATGTATAGCCGAGAAAGTCGCAGATGTTATTGGCCCGCTCAAGCACTCAGCTGAACCTGATTTGCCCTTTTATGTGTTTAACCCGTTGCCTACGAGAACCGGATAGGCCCTGTGCAAAGTCTACGGAGATTTACAGAATCTCGTATAATCAACGGGAGATACTAAGCTAATCTCTCGTAATGCCATTAATGGATTAGTGTAATGTGACATGGTTTAACTGTTTCAGCATGGTTGCTGATAGATTATTGAAGCTTCATACTCGCCCCGCCAGCCCCCGCCAGACTAATACGCAATGTTCATCCAAAAACACATACAATGGATACGTTTCAAACATTTTCATGGAAAGAGCTTCATATTCGATGGCATGAACATAGAATGCCACAAGTCTTTAGATATATGAATGTACCTGCGCCTGAGTACCTATGAGATTTTTTTTTACAGTCCTCTCTTATCCGATAGGAATGCGATCACAAAACAATTGATATCACAAAATACTGCTCGTCCCCGCACAAACATGACAAAAGCTGGTAAACGAACATTTGAATTCATGCGCTCTAAGGTTGGAACAGTTTACGAGACAATCAGGCAATCAGAGAAGGGCTACCACACTAAATGTTTTGAGAAGTCTTTTAGTTGATCAACTTGTAACTATAGCAACAATTACAATGTAATGGAGTGACTTTTCCAGGCTGGTAGCGGGGGCGGGGAAGTGGGGGGGGGGGCAGAGAAACAGATCAATGAGGGTTTGGGAGGAAGCAGACGGATTGTAGAGGGAATATAATCATGAGTGTTCAAAAATCAGCACAAATTTGGCAAATCTGGGGCGCTGATTGTAAGCGGCCCTCCACTCGTTTCGTGAGCAAGGCCAAGGTTTCGCTGAGTTTTCCCCTTTTTTTGAGTGTTTGTGTATGGCTGGGTATTCTTTACACTAGAGGGCTTGTAAGGCAGTGTTTGTGTGAGTGTGTGTGTGTGAGTGTGTGTGTGTGTGTGGGGGGGGTGGGGATGGGTGTCGTTTGTTTAGATTACATGAAAGTGGTTATCGTTTGGGGTGTTTTTATACTTTACAACCTATTTTTGTCCGATTTTTTTTTTTTTTTGGGGGGGGGGTGGTTTTTACTCGTACGTTTAAAAACAAATTTTGTTCTATTTGGGCAACCTGCTATCAGCATGGCATTGCGCTTTAATACGACATTGTATTGCCCTTTAATCGTGTTATATAATTGTATTTTGTATGCTTTCATTCTATGTATGCAGGACCCTTGTGAAAAGCAGTTGCAGGAAAAAAACTGACATGGCCACCATAAATAAATAAAACAGCAATAAATAAATAAATAAATAAATCAATCAATCAATCAATAAATAAATATATATATATATATAAATAAATAAATAAATAAATAAATAAATAAATTAATAAATAAATAAATAAGTGCGTTTACGCCGCGATGATCGCCAATGTAAAGCTGACTTGTTCCCCCAAAAAGATTGCCTCGTGTGTATTCGTGCGTAAGGCCAGAACAATAGCGTTGAAAGCCATGTCACCGGAACAACAAAGAGCAATTCGTGGAGGGGTTGCAATCAAGAGCGGATAATCCTGGTTATGTAACGCATCAGAAATGAGGAAGGGTGTAGAAAACGGTGTTGTTTCCCAGGGGGAGCATTATGATCTATTGAATTTGCGCAGGTCACGTTCCTTTGTGATGGAGACGCGCTTTCTGTTCGTTTGATTCAGCAAAGAACGCATCCAACTCATCAATTGAACCTGGCTTTGACTTTCCAAGAAAGTTCGGCACTGTTAACCACAGTTAGCAAGCTTCGGTAAACTCTACAGAAATAAAAGCAAGCGCTTTGCGATAGCCTTCTTGACGCTTTCTGTTCGTTACCACACAATCAACTTTGCTGGTTGCACACGTGTTCAGGTGTATTTGAAATGACCTGAGTTGATGCAGTTCTCCCGGAACAACAATGTTTCTGTTATCGACACCACCCCCTAATGACACCGTTGAAGAAAATGTTGAGGATAACTCCGTTCACAGACTCATCACTGCTGTACTATATATCGATATCTGCCTCATTGGATTGGCAGGAAATCTGTTAGTCATCTTTTCTGTCATTTTGTCCAAAAAGCTTCAAACTTCGACCAACGTGCTCGTGGTAAGTTTGAGTATCGCCGATTTGATAACGTGCTCAATTCTACCGTTTCAATCCACCGCCCTACTCAGTAACTCTGGCCTACCTTTTCATCACCTCATCTGTTCAGTTATCGGTGCAATGTTAACTGTTTTACCCTGCTGCAGCGTGATGACCCTTACGGCTATCGCCTTTACCCGATGGTATATCATCACCAAACCGATTCGTGCTCATCGATGTATTGGTAACACTAAAGGAGTCATACGTCTGGCAATCGTCATTTGGGTCGTGTCGATAACTATTGTAGCTTTTCCTATTGCATTGGATCTCCGCACCTATGGCTATTCGGATTATTACAACTGGTGTTTTCTTGGGCCAGCTGCATACGACAAGAAAATGTTGTCTTGGTACGTTAACATTTTATCATCAACTGTTTTTATTGTCTGTCTTACGTCGACTGCTGCATTCTACGTTAGCATCTTCAGGTTTGTCCGACAAAATCATCGCAATTTCCGATCGTCGTTTTCGGATAGAAAGATGCAAAAGAGAGAAGACTCTAGGGTAACCAACAACTTAAAGCCACGTTTTGACAGGAGAGAAAGCAAAATCACCAAAAATCTGGCGATTGTGTTCGTAGCTTTCTGCATCTGCGTTCTCCCTGCTACCGCCAGTTTTGTCGTTCCCGGTCGGGCCGCTGGCAATTTTTATTCTACGATAACATTTTACGCAAATAGTGCCGTGAACCCCCTCATATATGGATGGAAGCATCCTACATTCCAAGAGGAATTTCGCCGCATCTTAGCTTGCCGGTTGCCAAGGAGGCGTCGTCCCACCAGTGTGGTAGTTTAAGATAGAAGGCTGACAGACTTTTGATTTCATTCAATTTTGTGTGCTCATCACTTGTTATAATTCGAACAATTACGGATCTCAGTTTTTCAAGCACAATACGTTGAAGGTGAACACAATGATTAGATAGACCCTTTCTTCACAACTGTCGTAGAAGAAAATGTCACCTGTCTTTAAAGTTGCATTTTTGATACTTATTTTCTTATTTGTAAGTAAATGCATGAATTGTCACAACAAGTTGTTTTGCTGTATTTATGTCACAAACGTTAGTGTTTTCCATGTGTTTTCTTATCTTTACTCCCCTTTTTCTTCTTCCTGTTTATTTAGTTTTGAAATATGAGAGGGCCTGAATGATCCTAGAGTGATTTTTTTCTTTATTCTTACGCGTCTCAAATATTCAGTATCCAGCCACATCGGCATTTTCGATGATTTGATTCAACCAGCCACACTAAGGTTGTTTTATGGTTAAAACTTTCATCTTAATTTAAATTTCCACTATCTGGCTCCCCATGTTGTGCAAGGGAATTGTTTGTATTTAAAATATGTGAAATAAATCAAAGTGATATTGAAACAAAAAACAAAAACCTTTCAGAACGAATACAAAGAATTGAACTAAACCCTACAGGAAGTTTAACTTTTTGTGGTGTACAACATTTTTTTTCGGAAGTGTTACACATCAGTAATTGACTTCTTACGAATCTAATCAGCCGTATAGAAAGATATTGTGACAAACACAGCACGTTGCTTCCAGAGGGGTGTACGCATTTGTTGGAATAGAATAGATTTGTACACAACTCCTCTAAAACTATAAGGCATATTTTTGGCCGGAACAATGATTACCTGCACTGTATATGTTTTTTGTAAATTAAATGCTAAGTATTTTAACTGGAATGAATTTTCCTAATTTGTAAAAATATTTCATGTTATTTTGACGATCCTGATGATTTTTAAACCCGAAACGTATTGACTATTATATAACATTTTTGCGCACATGCTTAACTGAAATCACAATTCATCATAACAGTTTGAAATCTTTTTTTTTATTGTAATACAGTCCTGGACAAAACTTTGGAATATGATTATTTCTTTGCATAGCCCTGTTTTAAAGTGCAGATTTCTTACAAATAATGAATAATTACCCATGCAGAACATAATTGAGTTCCAATGCAATGAGCTTCATTCAGGGGCGGCGCCAGGGTAAAATTTTGGGAGGGGCTAAATCCGTCGAGGAAAATTTTGCCTGCCGAACAGTTTTTTTTTACTATAGCCAAAATGCAAGCCCAACAGCGTCCAACAAGCGGGGGCAGGGGGGGGGGGGCTGACGAAGACAAAAAACATTTTTTTACCCGCCAATTACTTTTTACCAGCAAAATCAACAAGAATAGAAGAGGGCGATATTTTCGAAAAACAGTAAAATTCCCGTCATTTTAATGATAAAATAGGGGGCGGCCGCCCACCCCTGACCCCCTGTTGCGCCGCCCCTTCCTCTACTTCAGGACAAGAAACCTTTTTCTGATATGATTGAAAACTGCATTTAGTAGGAAAATATATCCCAAACTTTTGTTCATGACTGTATTTACTGTTAATTCTATTTTGTATCGTATTTCTACTACTTTGTACATCGATTAATTGTGTTTTGCATTTTATCTTATTTTGTACACTTGAATACTAACCTGCTGGCACATGGAATATCGGCGTATTTCATTTTATCAATTTTTTTTTGATAATAAATAAAGTATACTGACAACAACAAAAATAATCACACTTAATTCATGCGTTATTTTTCAAATACATTTAAAAACAATTGAAATAAACTTGTGAGTGTGAGTGTAAGAGAACTCACATTTAGGTGTATGTTTTGTCAATAACCGTAAACAGTATACAAATATGTACGGCCATGAGCGGCTCTAGTTAAAACTATAGGGCCCGAGGTGATTTCAATAGTACTATTTTGCTGAGGGGCGCAGCCCCGAAGCAAACTAGTACTACTGCAGTCACCGAGGGACCATAGTTTTAAACTAGAGCCTCGAATGAAGGCCGTACATATTTGTTTTATAAACTACATTCATATATTCAATTTTTATTGATTGGTTAAAAGATTTCAATAAATGTATGCAATTAACGTTAACTCGGCGTTAACTAACGTTAGATCTAACTTACATTATAGGTCACTATTCACAATTAACTACATGTAAGTAACGACTAACGTTGCTTACCGTACAGAACAGTGCTTATACCCCCAAGACATTAACGAAAAAAAGTAAAAAAGTTGTAGAAACAAAATTGTAGCGTGGGTTTCGAACCCGGGTCACACGCGCAACAAGCTCTAAACGATGGGACACGCGCGCTAACCAATGTAGCCACACAAGACGACTTGGCAAATGTAGTGTTCTTTAGCTATATGAAGTAAGAGTTCCGAAAGTTCGTGGAATAATATAGCGTCGGGCGTATGTGTTGCTAACCCGGAATTCGCAATCGGTCAATTTATATAGCGAACAATTTAATTTCATTATTCCCATCCTTGTAACTAACATCTGCCGATGATGGTAAGTTAGACGTCCTGGTTGTCAAGCTATCGGCGACACGAAATGCGCCAGATATTTGACATTCGCTCCCGCATTCACTACTGTGCAATCGTGACATGTGTACTACACATTGTGTAGCATAGCTGTAGCTCCTGCCACGCGCCACAGCGCTGGGAGTGGCACGACGAAATACATAAAAGTAAATTGTGAAAAAACTAGGACATGATTTAATGAGTAAAATGCATAATACCAACAGGGAATTACATACCTTTCTGATAGTGTTACATTTACAGCACTATTGTTTAAATTTCATTATAAAAACTCAACATTTACTGAGTTTTTTCGTGGTTTTGGTGTGCGGGTGAAAATCGCTGCTGGTATATGCCAGCATGAGCTCCCCTCTGATTGGCTAAATGCCGACAGATCGAACAAATCGTGGAGCAAATCAGATTGCGACAAAAGTACTATTTACGGCTTTGAAGTACTATTTACGGCTTTGAAGTACTATTTACGGCTTTAAAGTACTATTTACGGATCCGTAAATAGTACTTTCTCACAGACTCGCACGGTAGTGTGTTTATTTTTCATCATGTGACATTCTTTTAACCAATCAATGAACAAGAATATTTGAATGCAGTTTATAATATAGTGCTGAAGATAAAAAAAAAGAACGAATTTTCATATTGGAATTTTATGTACTCATTCGGATCTAACTTTTATTCATTCTTTTAACTGTTGTAGTAAAATGACTTTTTTAAAATTTGATAATCTAACCTTAATATCAATACTTCTATCGATTTCTCGTACAATTTGCAACTCTAGTAGCAGCAAAGTGCAAATACATGTACTACAAAAGTTTAGATGCTTTTGTCTCGTAATTTCATTCTGCCAACGCCCAATTACGAATACATATATTAAATGGCATGCTATTAGCAGTATACGATTGATAAAGGCCACGGTAGTATTATGTGATTGACAGTGAACATGCTTTTACAACAATTGGATCGTTTTATGTGGCAATGAATTGTCATGCTTTATTCAAATAAAACCAACCGACCGTTTCAACCTATCATTTTAAATTCCCACAACGAGGAGACTTTATTCGCTCAGTAAGGTATATTATATATACATGTAATTGAGATGTATAGCACAAATAAATTGGTCTCTCCAAGCTCGATCTGGTATACAACATATGAAAGGGAAAAATGTAGAAACATAGGCCTACAATAACTTCATTCATTTTCATTGTAAAACAAACAGTTGCTCGACACGAGGTCGACAACGAAGTCTGTTGTTATGTTCACCTGAGAATCAACGAAGCTCAGACTTGTTCGTTAGGTATGATGAACCATCTGGCTGAACCACTGATCTGAAATCTACACACTAGAAAGCTTGTGCAGACTGTATAACGTCGCCACCGGGCGCCATCTTGCGTAGCCTTCATAATACCCTTTTAAGCAGCAGTAAACTGTAGTATGCACGGGTGGGCAGACTATTCTTATACAGCGGTCTATGCCGAAAGTATTTACCAACATGGCGGTTCGTGCACGCACAGTGGGGACACGGTGGTCTGTGTTAAAGGAATAGCCGGCAGCCTTCTAGTGTGTAGCTTCCAGTTCGGTGGGCTGAACCAATCTTTTAAATTCTGACAATGTCGAAATAGAGAATTATATGAATTATTAACTATTCGCTCAATCATGTATATGTACACTATTGAGTTGTGGAATTGTAAGAATGAAATAGTCCATGTGTCATGAGCAGTTATCTTGCCATGTGAATAAATTAAACTGTTTTTTTTCCTGAAAAAAAGATTTGTTTTTCTGAAAAAAAATACTTTGTTTTTATAAAATGTTTCATTTGATAATGTATGTTGCCACGCATGGGTGCTAATGTCCTGATGAGTAGAAAATTATTTGGCCCATTCGTTGTTGACCCCTCAATTGATTTTGGCTAATTACACCACTGCTAGTGCTAATGCGTGACACGGGAGTAGCTACGGGGGTGGGGGGTGGGGTGGCTGGGGGTGTGCCCCCCGGTGGCCCCCACAAAATCATGAAGGAAGCAAAAAATGTGCATGCTCCTCCCCAAAAATTATTTTGGTGCCCCCTACAAAATTTCAAGGCTCCCAAATGCCCCCCCCCCCGCTGAAAAAAATCCTAGCTACGCCACTGATGCGCGTTGGTGAGAATTAATTGCACGATTCCCCCAAGGGAAAAAACCTTGTCTTTAGGCATGAGGAAAATACAAAATACTTTTAAGATAGCAGGAATGTATCCAAAACACAACAATGGAAGTGAATTGTGGTGGAATGAATATACTTTTGATCGTTATAAGAATGCAATCATAATGTCTCGATTTTGAAAGGAAATCTGGAGTTTCGTTCGTCTAGATTGAAATTTTGTGTGTGTGTTTGTGTGTGTGTGTTTGTGTGAGTACGTGTGTGTGTGTGTGCGTGTGTGTGTGTTTGTGTGAGTACGTGTGCGTGTGTGTGTGCGTGTGTGTGTGTGTGTGTGTGTGTGTGTGTGCGTGTGTGTATGTGTGTGTACGTGTGTGTACGTGTGTGTGTGTGTGGGGGGGGGGTCCGCATGTATTTGCCTACTTGGTTTCAAGACACTAACACTGTGGAAGCACCATTTAAAAATGTCTAACTATGACATCTGACCTACATGATTGATAGTGTTTTAATGGACAAATAAACACATTGGACGCAAAATTATATACTGTAATGCTGTCACTAGCAAAACGTACACAGATTAATATCGGCATATGAATTAATCTCCGGTGGAGGAAAAGTCTATAGCACAGCAATTTAAGGGGTTAGCACTGAAATGGTCGCTCATTGAATTTCACCTTTTAAAAGCACTTATAAATGTTATAATGATCGATTTGAACTACATTTTTTGAGAACTTCATTTTTAGACGTTATCAGAGACACTGGTAGCATGAAAGATCAAGTAGCTCAGATTTGTCTTTCAAAGTGAAACATTGTAAAATGACGCCTTTAACTAAAACATTAAATCCAAACTTAAGTATTCTACCAAAAGTGTTTTTATTTAATCAATCGGGAGATTATTGAAAGATGGTTGTTTGGAAACTGTCGATCTCCTGTTGATGTCAGTCGCCTACATCAATATAACTGCTCAGCATGTACGAGGGTAGGCTGAAAAGTTCATAGCCTGACTAAGAAGGAATTATGTTGCAGTAATGAAACAGGTCACGCATTAACCTTAGCCTTTTTGATAGTGACAGCATTGTTTCTTTCCAAATATCTGTTCTTGTTTTCCTGTTAGAAATGATTTTAAATTGGCAGTTGGGGTTTCTGAAAACTGGCATTTTTCACAGATTTTTATGGCAGTGACTTGCTCTTTCAAACGGTGGTCATCTTTTAGAGCTCTTTCCAGGCTGTTCTGAGATTCTTTCCAGTCTCTCTGCCACATTTTCAGCCTATGACTTAATGAAGTTGCATTCTCAACAGTGATAACTACACTTGGGTCGTTCTTTCAGCATTCTCAGCCACTAAAACAGTGACCCATTTCTGGGAAGACAAGTGCTTGCCATCGAAAATCTGCCCAAAATGCCAATTTTTCATGAACCTCAACTACCGGTGTAAAATCACTTTTAACAAAAAAATAAGAACATATATCTGGAAAGAAACAATGCAGTCACTATCAAAATGTTACATTTAATGCGTAACCTGTTTCATTACTGCAACATTATTCCTTCTTAGTCAGGCTATGAACTTTTCAGCCTACCCTGGTATGGTGAGATGTATAAAGACGAGGAGGGTCAATGTTATTGAAAAAAAAAATACTCGTACGGGGCTCGAGTTGAGCCATGTACTCATTTTTCTTTGGGAATTTGACAATTCATAAATCGAGCATCTTATAATAATAATAATAATAATAATAATAATAATAATAATAATAATAATAATAATAATAATAATAATAACACGTTGTTGTATAGCGCATCATACGTAGCTTATCGCACGTCTCTATGCGCGTTATTATTACCCCATGGTCATAACAGGTACATTTAAGCTAAGCAGCTGTTACGCGCTTGAAGCTATAAATGACCCGACCAGGGTACCCATTTATACACCTGGCTGGTATGAGGCTATCTGCTATACTATGTCACTAAGTGCCGTATCCAGTTCACGATGGCACAGCTTGGGTTGGTGAGGTCAATGGTAGGACCTCCAGGTGGACCAAGCCTGGTGCATTCGGACATGATGTGTTCCGACGTTTGCTGAGGAGCACCACACAGGCATGCTGGTGAAGGTCGAAGGCCCCAGTTGTACATGTTGGCGTTGAAACGGCCGACTCCGTTACGCAGTCGGTTGAGAGTAACCCACTCTTTGCGTGGAAAACCGGCTCATGGTGGGGTTTTCGTTCCAGGAAGGATCCAGAACTGGGCAGGTTTCGCCGTCTCTTGCCAGTCATATTTCCATTGCTTCATAAGGTTGAAGTCAGAGTCTAGGAGTGAGGCTGCTTGGCGGCTGAAAGGCCGACGAGATCGTAGACGTTGGTGGCCAAGGTTTTGAGCTGTTAAAATGCGGGCGTGCAGGAGGAGAGAGGTGTCTCGGAGTGACTTCTTGACGACGGTTGACATGTGACGTTGCCTGCGAAGAGCAGGAGGAGCAATACCGGAGAGGGGGAGGTACTTCACTGGGGTTGGTCGTAGGCATCCAGTCACTAATCTCATCGTGTCATTGAGGGTAGCATCCAGTTTTCTAGCATGAGTACTCCTGCACGATGCTGGGGCAGCATATTCTGCAGCACTATAGGCGAGTGCAAGGGCGCCTGTTCGGAGAGTACCTGTATGAACTCCCCAGGAGGAACCATCAAGACGACGCAAGAGATTATTCCTTGATGCCACTTTACCCGGCAGTGCCTCGATGTGTTGTTTGAAGGTGAGTGGTCTGTCTAATTTTAACCCAAGGTAGGTTGGGGTACTGTTACAAGGGAGCGTTGATCCATCAAGGTTGACTGTAAGCTGACGATGGGCCTCCTTTGTGTTAAGGGTGAAGGGTGCTGCAGTGGTTTTTGTGGTACTCGGCTTGAGTCTCCATTTATCTCCCCCAATGACAGTGATAGTTTTGAGTTGCTTTGAACCATTTGATTGGCCTTCTGGATCCTTAGTGTTTTGGTTGGCTAATGTTCATATTCGCATTTAATACACCAAAAAATGTTTATTCATTATGTCCGCAATCGTTTTTTAAACGTTAAGGACGTTATCACTTCATTCCACACCCTATGACGCAATTGACATTAAATAGTAAAAGAACTTGATATGAAATGGTGATGTGCTGTGCACTGTTGACAACAGAAACCTAATATTTTAATGGGTTGGTAGGACCGAACAACTTGAAGTGATCAACCTAATGGAATATCAAATGTCAACAACCTGCCAGTATATACGCTGTTCATTAATTTTGTATCATGTTTGATATCACATGTACGTTGTCTGATGTTCCTTTCCAATATGTATTCAGCATCATGAAATCATTTGGGATGCACGAAACACCAGACACTGTGTTTAGATTACCTTAACCAGAGGAACAAAACTACCCTCAGAGAAATTAAGCCCAAAACTTCATTTTTTCCAAACTTGATTCTCTCTATTGGACACGGTACAGACAACGTGGCTATTGCGTGTCTTGAAACGGCATAAACGGCATATTTTTGTGAAACTAATCGCGACTTTGGCATCACCTTTGGAAGATTCAAGCATGTCTTTGCTATCGACACAACCACCTACTTACAATGTAGACGAAGATGTTGATAACTCAGTGCACGGATTCATCACTGCTATACTCTATATCGATATCTGCCTCATTGGATTGGCGGGAAACTCATTAGTCATCTCGTCTGTTATTTTGTCGAAAAAGCTTCAAACTGTGACCAATGTGCTGGTGGTGAGTTTAAGTATCGCAGACTTATTGACATGCTTGATTCTACCCTTTCAGTCCGCTGTTCTACTCAGTAAATCTGGCCCACCTTTCCACCATGTCATTTGCTCAGCTATCGGTGGAGCATTATTTATTTTATCTTGCTGCAACGTAATGACCCTCACAGCCATCGCCTTCACCCGTTGGTACATCATCACCAAGTCTATTCGTGCTCGTCGATGTATTCGTAGCACTAAAGGGGTCGTACGTTTAGCCGTCCTCATTTGGGTCGTGTCCATAATTCTTCTAGCTTCACCTACTGCAATTGATCCCGGCGCCTTTGCCTATTCAGATTACTACAACTGGTGTTTTGTGGGACCAGCCTACGAAAATCCAAAGTTGTCCTGGTACGTAAACATCTTATCATCATCTGTTTTCCTTGCCTGTCTTACGTCCACTGCTGTATTCTACGCTAACATCTTCAGGTTTGTCCGACAAAATCATCGCGCTTTTCGATCGAGGTTTCCGGATAAAGAAATGCGAAAGAGAAATCAGTATGCAGTCACCAGCAACAACCTAAAGCCACGTTTTGACGAGAGAGAAACCAAAATCACTAAAAATCTGGCTATCGTGTTCATAACATTCTGCATATGTGTCATCCCTTCTGTCGCTAGTTTCATCATCCCTGGTTGGGATGTAAGCACTTTTTATTCGTCGATAATATTTTACGCAAATAGTGCCGTGAATCCCATCATCTACGGTTTGAAGCATCCTGCATTCCAAGAGGAGTTTCGCCGCATCTTAGCTTGTCGGTTGCCAAGGAGGCGTGGTACCACCAATGTTGTGGTTTAGGAGAGAAGGCTGACAAACCTCGGACTCCCTTTGTATGCGGTATGCGCAAAGTTGACTACTCGGATGATTATGGACCTGTATATTGAGAACACAACACCGAACAGATGGAGAGACGTACTGAATCTTAAATCAAACTCTGAAAATACAGGCTATAGGAATTGAGGTCCAAAAAAAGTTACCAAATTTTTCGTCGCCCGGCTGGCAATGGGCGTTAACAGTCCGGCTGGCAGAAGGGCGTTAGCAAATGCTCTAAACAGAAGGGCGTTAACAGTAAATTGCGTGTAACGTGACAACCATTGGCTTATTTCACATGAAATCAAAGTATTGTGATCTTTGAGATCCTTCTATCAGTACGTAAGACGAAAATATGGAATAAGCCTATGGGTTTCAAATTAGAGGCAACTTACTGTTGTGTGAATGGCCTGACTTGGTTTTTAAGGAAATAGACCACTTTGGTAATGTATTTAAATTTATGCACATTTCTTTTCCGAGCACCTAGTGACGACCTATTCCATTAACTTGCATTTTATACATGAGCCTCACTGCATGTCCCAGTTTGCTTATATTACTTGTTGCTATATTCGGCAAGCATCCAGCAAGCCTCTGTGTAAAACATATGCATAAAATTTAAATACATTACCAAACTGGTGTGTGATTACCGTACTGGTCTCATGATGACTATATTCTATAGCTCTTAAAGCATAATGATAACTTTTGCAGATATTCATACCAATTTATAGGCATTTTAATGGCCCATTGAATGAAAACAACAAAAACCTCTGAAATATATTAGGTGTTCTAATACTTTTGGCCACCACTGTATTTTGAATCATTAAAGTTCCCGGTGTAATTTCTAAAGATTTTATTGTACAGTATAGGCTTGTCCCTCGTATTGTGTAAGTATTGATTTGATGCAAATTATTATATATTTCTGTTGTTTCACAAAGGCAAAAATATAACTCTTCTGATATATCATTTTGTTTAGATAAATGTTGAATTTGTATTTTATATGAAAGTAAAAGGGTTTTTTGTTGTTTCACAAAGGCAAAAATGCAGCTCTTCTCATACATAAATTTACACAAATGTATGAATTGTAGTTTATATGAAGGTTACATGTTAGTCCTGTTAGTATACTAGGTAGTATATACGATGTAATTGTATGACAATAGTAAGTTTATGTTTATTCTGTGGTTTGAAAACAAGGGAAAAGAGGATGCGCCTTTGCATCACGATGGTTAATGCATTACGGTCCCATCTTGCTTGCATAAACATTGAGTGTATTACCCTATGCCACGGTTTTCTTTCTTTTGGGTTTTTTTTCCTATTTTCACGTTTTTATAATGACATTTTACATGAAAGGGAAATGGCAAGATTGAAAGTAGTCTGCAATTTAGGACACAGGGCTCCCAGAATCAAGTATACTCTTTAAAGATTCTGCTGTGAAAATTTGAAAGCCATACATTTCCTCTTCGTTGTTCAATTATTATCAGAAATGTTGTGACAGTTGTGTAGCTTTCCATGGGCCCAATTTCTGTCAGGGGCGAAGATTAATTCAAAACTGGTAATGCTTCTCCTCAAGTAAAGAAATATAAAGAAAATATTTCCAGTCTTAATATCAGGAGCGGAGATTTCATGTGACAAGTGGGGTGGGGCAGGCGCGGTTCTAGACCGAAAGATTTAGGGGGGCTACTGGGGGCTTCCGATTCGCGGCCAAATCCTAGGTCCAAATTTTTTTTCTTGGTCAACCCAGCCGCCGAAATGTCGCTCAGCGGGAGGGGGGTTGGGGAGGGGGGGGGGTAGGGAAGAGAAATTTTTCATTCCAAATTCCAGGTCCAAAATTTTTCTCGGTCATCCCAGCCGCCGAAAAGTCAATCGGGGGGGGGGGGGTAGGAACGAAAATTTTTTTACCCTCCAATTTTTTTTTTTTTTGGGGGGGGGGGCTTGAGCCCCCAAAGCCCCCGTAGAACCGCGCCTGGGGTGGGGGGTGCGGACGAAAACACAGAAGGCGAAAAAATTGAAAGTGTGACATTATCCATTCACATGTTTTTATAACACATTCACATGTTCTTATTATAGTGTGACTTTAAAATCCCCTCCCCCGCATTAATAAGGTTTAATAATTTATTTCAATATTTATCTTTTGAATAGGTTCGTAGGTAAAAAAATACAACCCCTACTAAAAATGGTAACAAAATAGAAAAAAATAACATTAAGTTTTAAAATTCGAGGGGGCGATTCCCCCAGAAAAAAAATCGAGAGGGGACATGTCCTCCATGCCCCCCACCCCCGGGATCGCCGCCCATTCTTAATATACACTCTAGTAAGTGTCAACTCATTTGGTTATTGAGCCATTTTTACTTTCTTCCAATCGTACCAATGCCCTGTAAAGTAACAACAGACGCCACTTTTTATAAAAGTTTCGTCATGAAAGTGAAATAACAGAAAGCAGTGATCACGAAAGTGCACTGTATATTGATTGAAATAGCGCCACTGGGCGGTGTTGGTGTGTTTCTTGTCTCACGTTGTTATGGTTTGCTACCCGAAGCTACGATTAAAAGCCTTTATTAAACAAAACTTTGGCTGACGTTTGTCACTTGGCGGTGTGAACTGAAGCGTTATACACGACGAAAATTGTTGCATCATTAATCGAGTTAAACCATTTCATCACTGGCAGAAGCAACAATGTCTTTATTATCGACGCCACCACCTACTTACAATGTTGACGAAGTTGTGGATGATAACTTTGTTCACAGACTCATCACTGCTGTATGTTTTATCGGCATATGCATAATCGGACTGGCGGGAAACTCATTAGTCATTTTGTCCATTATTTTCTCCAAAAGGCTTCAAACTTCGACCAACGTGCTCGTCGTAAGTTTGAGTATCGCCGACTTGATAACATGCTTAATTCTACCGTTTGAGTCCACTGCTCTACTCAGCAAGTCTGGCCTACCTTTCCATCGTGTCATTTGCTCAGTTCTAGGTGGGATGACATATATTTCATCTTGTTGCAGTGTAGTGACCCTTACAGCTATCGCCTTCACGCGTTGGTACGTCATCACTGAATTTATTCGTGCTTATCGATGTATTCGTAGCACGAAAGGAGTCATAGTTTTAGCTATCATCATTTGGGTCGTGTCGATAGTTATTGTATTTGTACCTACTTTATTGGATCTCCACACCTATGGTCATTCGGAATATTACAACTGGTGTTTCTTGGGGTCAGCGGCGTACAATAATCCAAACGTTACTATGTACTTAAGCATCGTAGAGCTAGTTGTTCTCCTTGCGTGTCTCCTGTCAACTGTGATATTCTATATTCAAATTTTTAGATTTGTCCGGCAAAATCATCGTACTTTTCGATCGAGGTTCTCGGGTGTACAGAACCAAAACGAAGACCAGCATACAGGCCCTGACAGCACATTGAAGTCAATGTTTGATCACAGAGAAGCCAAAATCACGAAAAACCTCTTTTTCGTGTTCGTAGCATTCAGCATCTGCATTCTTCCGACTGCCGTAAATGTCATAACTCCTGGCGCTGATGCGGCCTTTTTTTATTCAGCGATAATATTTTACGGAAATAGTGCCGTGAACCCCATCATCTACGGTTTGAAGCATCCTACATTCCAAGAGGAGTTTCGCCGCATCTTAGCTTGTCGGTTGCCAAGGAGGCGTGGTCCCACCAATGTTGTGGTTTAGGGAAGAAGGTTGATAAACTTCGGATTCTATTCGGTTCGGGTGGCTGGCAAGGGTGGAAACTCGGATGACAATGGATGTGTACATTTAGAACGCAATACGAAGCAGATGAACAGACTGGATCATTAAATCAAACGCATTGTTGAAAAATCTCAAAAAGTACGCCGTGTAACTTTATAAAAATACACACTGTAAGAATAAAATGCACACAAATTTACAAAACTTTTGAAAATAAGGCAATTTTTTGGCATAAAAAAGCTGGCATAAAGAAGCTCTCATTGTACAAAATTGTGCGCCTTGATTTGACCGTTCTGCACTTGTTTTTCACACAATATAATAATATTGTTATTAGTGTATTTCTAGATGTTTTAAAGTGATCCTTCGAGTTCATATTAATTGGAGGATGGTCGTAGGTGTAATCAAATTTCCTTTAGCAATTCCCTTCCCGTCGGAAAGTTGTGGAAGCTGAGAATCGACTGGTCTCGTTGTTTTTTTTTATTGTATGGTATTTTTTACCCACGTCATCAAACAGTCAGGAAAATTTCTCTCGATAAGTTTCATCTTTTTTGTTTATTGTTATCGGTAATTTTTCAAAATATAGAAAGTAAAACAAAGAATATTTCCAAAGTAATCTATGACTTACATAAATTAATATATTTGGATCAGGCTTGAAAACATAGAAAAGGGGAAACATATTTCACAAATTAAATTCATATTTTCCAACATAAAACAAAAAAGTCGTAATCCTAATTTCTGAATATAGTACTATTTTATTTAATACAGTGTATCGAAATTCTAAATAAAGAAATTGCTGCGATTGGTGTATAAGGCCACTGTTTGTTACGACATCATTCTGGTCTAAAAAATTTTTTTTCATTATTTTTGGTAGGAATTGAGGAAGTGATGTTTGTTAAGTGTTGTGCTGTACATGTATATGTCTCGCGTGACAGGGAATAATAGTGCTTACGTGAAAATGCTTTGTGTTAAAAGAAACAAATTTTCATACTCAATCGTGCGATTTTCTTAAAATAGATTCAAAATAAGATAAAACAAAATAAAATAAACTTCTGAATGTAAGAGAACTTGAATCAAGGTATTTATTATTAAAGTATAGTGGTGCTAAGATTTAGAAAAGTAAGAACATTTTGATTTTTAATGTTATCGCAGCAAATATATCAAAACTTCAGTTAAGAAAGATACTTTGCAAAAATATCATATCTTCAATTTATAACTGGCAGACCTGATTTTTTTAAATGTACTGACGAGAAGTTGTTCACCTTATATTCAAATATACCAAAGAGGTTTACACCCCTAAAACCAGACTTTCATGTCAGTTTGTTAGTCACGTAGATATTCCAAAATACACTCGGTTTTACAAATGCAAATTACGCCCAAAATTCCAAAATCTCAATTTGTCGTACCATGGGGCTAAAATGCAATAAAACGAGTCATTTGTGACACAAAAGTGATGTAAAAAAGATACGTATCGTGAAACTTAACAGATTTGAAATAAGTACATCACTGATTAGCGATTTACAATGATCTTGAGAATTTGGGATTTGAAATTTTAATAAATGTTTAAATTCTGAAAATTTTAAATAAATTTTTTGTTAGACCCTTTGTAAATGTTGTTTTTCGGTTAATCTTGTTCATCTTGTTCATCATCATCATCATCATCATCATCATCATCATTTTCTTCTTCTTCTTCTTCTTCCTCTTCTTCTTCTTCTTCTTCTTCTTCTTCTTCTTCTCTTCTCTTTTCTTCTTCTTCTTCTTCTTCTTCTTCTTCTTCTTCTTCTTCTTCTTCTTCTTCTTCTTCTTCTTCTTCTTCTTCTTTTTCTTCTTCCTCAATGACAAATAGTGTCTTAGAGTTCCTGGCGTATCTAGTGTTCAAGGTGGCTTTCTCTGTAGTGAAAATGAAGGACATTGAAGGACAATCAACATCTAATAGCTAAAAGGTATAGCTATTGAATATACACATTGCAGTAGACAATAGGGCCACAATATTTAGAAACCGAAATCGTTACGCCTATTTGACAACAAAATCTTAAATATTCGATGCATAATAATTTAAGTTTATTTTGACGGCACAAATAAGTGACCTCGTTTATCGGCATAAAGAAGCCAGATGAAAAGCCAACACTTTTCAGCTTTCGATCGTTCAATGCAGTTAAAGTGGCCTTTTGTCTGTTCACTAAAGTAGAATTGCAAAAGCTACAAACTGGTGTCGAATCGCTGTGAAACAGATTATCATTTAAGCGAAAGTGTTTTGATATAGCTTTTGTAAATTCAATAACTGATACGACATAAAATCGCTCACCACTCATTCAACATAATGGGTCACATGGCCCTGTTTTCTGTCCCTAATTACGCGACTCAAAAATTATATGGGTTCCTACAAAACAGACTCAACTTAATTTCCCATGATTCTCTCCAGAAGGCGGCAGTTTCAAGCACAAAGCGGTGCTCTTTAAACTTTCGGGGGGGGGGGTGGTTTACAGTGAAACATGGCCTGGTTTCAGTCGAACGACATTTGGTCTCGATACCCTGGAGAACGGCGTTGCTAACCAGTGTTGTAGTACTCGAGTCCCAAAATCCCGGTCTCGGACTCGGACTCGGGCCCAAGTCCCAAGCGAGTCCAAAACGGGTTTTGCAAAAATGGAGTATTTTCCATGATTTGATGCATTCATTTCACTTGCTTCTACATCACCCTTGATAATTTTCTTACACCTGTCAGGTATCTCACTGTCTTAGTCTTAAACTTAAATCTATAATTCTATATTTAATACAAGTACGGTAATGTGTCTTGCAGGATAAACCTCTACTGAGTCTAGGATAGAGCAATTGAACTGTATCACTGATCCATAAAGGGTGCTGTGACTATTTACCAAAGAGAAAAAAATATACCAATAGAAATGTTTTAATGAATCATGCATTTCATTGTTTTATATTTAATGATCTATTACTATGATTCCAAATAACTAACCAGCGAACAGCTTTTCTCGAGAACAACTTCCCCCAATGACAACTCCCCCCCCCCCGAGAACAACTCTCCCTGGGACGACTCTCACTTGATAACTCCCCCGGTGGACAGCCCCCTCCCCGAACCATTCCCCCTCAAGGACGACTCCCCCAGGGGCGACTCCCACTTCATAATTCCCCGGAGGACAGGCCCCCAACCCAATTCCCCAAGGACAACTCCCCCACGGACTACTCCCACTTGATAACTCCCCCGGACAACTCCCCCAAGAACAACTCCCGTGGGGATGATTCCCATCTGACATCTCCCAGAGAACAGCTCCTCCCGAGGACAACTCCACCCGATGACAACTCCTCCTAGAACAACCCCCCGCCCGGACAATTCCTTCAAAGGACTCGTCCTCCCAAGGACAACTCCCACCTGACAACTCCCCCGGAAGACAACTGCTCAGGGGATGATACCCCCTGACAACATCTCACAGAGAAAAGCTTCCCCATCCCCCAACTTCCCCCAAGGACAAGTCTTCCAGGACAATTCGCCCTAGGATAACTCCGACCTGACAACTCCCCCTAGAACATCTCTCCTCAAGGACAACTCCTCCATAGGACAACTCCTCCCAAGGAAATTCCCACCTGACAACTCCCCCGAACACAACTCCCCGAGGGACGACTCCCACCTGACAACTCCCCCGAAGAACAGCTCCCCCTAGAACAACATCACCCAAAGGACAACTCCTCCCAAGGACAACTCAACTCACACCTGACAACTCCCCCGAGAGACAACTGCTTAGGGAACGACACCCACTTGACAACTCCCCTCGGAGATAACTCCCCTATCCATCAACTCGCTGCATGGACAACTCCCGGGAACGATATTATCCTCGAGTGACAACTCGCCCTGAGACAAAGCTCCCATGCAACTCTCACCTTGGAACAACTCCCCAGGACAACTCCCCAAGGACACGTCTTCCAAAGGACAACTCCCTTCCAAGGACAACACCCAACTGACAACTACCTACGCAGAGAAACTGTTCAGTTAACGACACCCTCCTGACAACTCTCGAGAACAGTCTCCACCCCCCCAAGATAACTCCAAAAAAACCACGTCAACCTGCCAAGGATAACTCCCCTGTGGAACAGAACTCCCAACGTTGTAACTTGCCACCCCCCAACACACGCACACACACCAACACACCACCTCACACACACACACACACACACACACCACACACACACACACCCAACCACACCCCCACACCAACCCACAACCACACACACACCACACACACACACACCACACACGCACACACACACACACACACACACACACCCACCACCCACCCACCCACACCACACCACACACACCACACACACACACACAACACACCACACACCACACACACACACACACACACACACTTACACACACACACACACTCCCCAAGAACAACTCCCCTGTGGGATGACTCCCTTCTTGATAGTTTCCAGAAAACAACTCCCCTCCCCGACAAATTCACCGCAGGACACACCCCAGGAACAAACTCGCACATGGGGCAACTCCCCCCCATGACAACTCCCTAGAACAGCTCCTCCAAGCGACCAACTCCTCCCAAAGACAACTCCCATCTGACAACTCCCCCGGAAGACAACTGCTGAGGGGATGACACTCACCTGACAACTCCCCCGGAGAACAGCTCCGTCGAGAATAACTCCCCCTACGTCAACTCGCCCCAAGGAAAACTCCTCCGGGAAGACTCCCACATGACAACTCCCCCCACGGGGGCAACTCCCCGGAGGATCTATCAATGTTTTCAGTTTTTAAAAAATCTGAATTGTCCTTGCAAGACTTGTATTCGGGGAGTTGTCCTCAGGGGGAGTTGTGACTCGGACTCGGACTCGGGACTCGGACGGCTGGACTAGGACTCGAAGGCCAGGGACTCGGACTCGAACTCGGAGACCCGGACCCCGAGAGGGGGGGGGGGGTCGCTCTCCACACGGCCTGCTACCCACCCGCGTCCAGAAAAAGCGTCGTAAAGGGTCCCTTTTCCAGCCCTCGGGCGTCGCCGACGTCTTTTGGAAAAAGGGTAGCTTTTTCAGCACCGTTCGCTGGCAATCGCCACTTAGGGTAGCCTTTTCTCACATGTCACGCCATTTAGGGATACTAAATTGGTTATGTAGATTACGCCATTTAGGGGTGCAATTTTTTTTTTGGATCTAATAACATCTCCAACATGAACATTCGATCATTAGGAGAATTATTTATGAATTGTCAAGTGAACCTCTTCGGGTTGCGCAATGTACAATGATGTTTTAGATGAGAAGGACACTTGGGTGGGGGTATCAAATTAGTTGATTTCACTGTTTACACCACTTAGGGTATCAAATTAGTGGATTCCCTGCTCACGCCACTTAGGGTATCAGAATAATTGGATTTCCTGGGAGTCACGC
>JZLH01S0371141.1:16130-29685 GCA_001188425.1 Eucidaris tribuloides
GTGTCCATCCATAAAGTGTAGCAAGCAAATGGTTTTTGGACATCGAGTTTTAAAGTTTTGGTTGGTATCGGAGAGGATGCATAGACTGAGTTACTTTATGTTCATTTGAAAGAGACAGATGGTCAAAGTTATTTTGGAAGCTTTTGGTTTCTGCCAATTCATTCGCCCATACTTCCGGCACAATAAGCCTTTGTTTAAGGGATCTGTTTTTTTTTTTCTGGACGCACTATACCAACGATATGGCCTCAGTACTGATGGAGAATGATGGTGGTGTATACAGTGCATGAAGGTAAGAGTAGTAATTTCTACCAGAATTTAATGCTCTTTTGAAAAAAAGTTGTTGGATGTCTCACTTTGAACGATCTTTGCTCAAAGTAACAATATACTAAACAGAAAGAATATATAGAAACAAACATTATGTCGAAATATCATTATTTGGATCTCCCAGCATTCAGCAAGTTTGGTAGGGCTGGAACCATTTCTAGATTCTTAAAGGACCCTCCTAACACTACAGCCACACACTTAAATGCCCCAAGCTAGTTAAGTTAGACTTGTGTATATCGCAAGATATTTTCACTGATAGAGACCCTATAGTATGAGGCTATTCCTGATGAGTTATGTAACACTAAATGTATATATTCGGGGAATTTTATCATTTTAGCATCACAGTGATCGTAATCATCATGACTGTGGAAAATTCTAATAAAAGTGTGTCGTAGACTCTTACCATGGCGAGTTTGTAATGTATCTGTGAGAGAAGCATGGTGGATGTATGTAATTGTTGTAATGTTCTTAATAGTTTGAATTGAAATGAGGTTTGCATTTTTCTGTGGTGATTGGTGTTTCTAGTGGGTTCGACGATCACACATACACAGATATAGACAGACCATGAGAGACATCACCACGCCACCCACACACACACACACCACACACCCATCACACAGCCCACCACACACACACCCACACACATACAACACAACATCACAACACACAACACACACAAAACCACCACACAAACACAACAAACATAAATGACTGCAGGAGATAGAGGGTGTTGAGTGAAGAGCACTGGCCGTATGTCATAAAATATAGTAGGCGGCATAATTGCTGTTTTCTAGCTTTGCTTGAATCCATATGGCATAAAAATAGGAATGCTGCTTGCAAGCTCATTCTTGCTTGCCTGCAAAAACATTTTTGAAACAAAGGTGTGTCTGACAACCTGATAGTTTGCCCGAGTTTGCAGGTTTGTCCGTATGACAAACAGAAGTATGCACAATTGATTCCAACATCATTACACTCCAGAAATAATCAGTAAATCGTTCTCGATGGTCAATAAGAAACTTCCATAAATTCGTATACAGTAGTGAGTGATCTTTCGTAACTCCCATACAGGAAAGCTTCTCCTCTCACGCGTAATATTTATATGCATTATACAAAACCCGCTCCTTTGCTCCCGATGACCGGCTACACATAAAAAAACTTGCTAAATCTCCACAACCATAAGATGATTTCAAGCAATTGTTTTTTTTCGTATGCATACATTGTTGCTTGTGTTCAACTTTTCTTGGCATTCGTGAGACTAATATCCTACAAGGTCTCCCAACCATACATACAACCGTCACGGCGGGTTGCGCAAACAACAACAAAGCCACGATCCGCACGTCGAAGTACGTATGGGAAGAAGCCTCCCATCTTCACAACTCGCGTTCACACACAGAGTACCATAAACTATACCATTATGAAAGACGCAACGACCCCAGGATTAGATTAAATCTTAAGCCCCTTCCTCGAATATGTCCGCCACATATCTTTCTTGAATACCAGAATATAGTATTCTTGATTATCCTCCTTTGTGGCAGCTTTGTTAGTCTAAATAGACGACAAAGCATGGCAACATAAGCTTTTAAACTCGAATTTCATATTAAGCAAAAGCGCTCAGCTGGTCTTGGAGGAGCTTGAAAAACACCGAGCAAATTCTATTCAGAACAAGGAAAGTCTTTCTTTGGCGCATACGTTTTAAGCAATTCTCTTCACCTGCTGCACTGCTTTGACAACCGAATTTCTTGTTTTGCTGTAAAGCAATTCCTTACAAGGCAATTCCTACTTTTTATGCTACGGCCCACTGTGTCAGTTATGTGATATTCTGAGTCTATTTGTCCAGTGCTTGAAGAAGATAGTAAATTCTATTGAAAGTTTTCAGTGTTACTTCTTTCCTAGGGCTCACGACACATTTGTATCAATTTCTGACCTGAAATATGCATCTCACACAACTCTCCTATCTTCAGTGTCCAAAACATGTGAATAATGAGGTATAAAAAGTCCATCTGGATGCAAGAGCACTGTTACATTTGAATCTAGCATGTGAGTGTATGCTCTCCTATTTGTGTGTGTGTGGGAGGGGAGGGCGTTCCACCCTTTTCCTCTCCGTTTTGTTTAACAGTGATGACGTGGTCCTTTTAACATTACATCATTCATGAAATCAACAAACGAAGCCATGTTTAATATCATGTTCTAGTTGGCCAAAAATATACCTTATAAAGGAAAAACTCGGCCAAGTGAACCTCTCCCTTACTCTCCCCTTTCTTTTAAAACCCACTGAACGAAGTTAAGGGGACTATAAAAGAACAGGCTCTGGTGTTGGTGTGTGGTGTGTGGTGTGTGTGTGTGTGTGTGTGGTTGTGTGTGTGTGTGTTGTGTGTGTGTGTGTGTGTGTGTGTGTGTGTGTGTGTGTGTGTTGTGTGGTGATGGTGTGATGGTGTGTGTGGTTGTGTGTGTGTGGTTGTGTGTGTGTGTGTGTCGTGTCTGCTCTGTCTGTCTGTACTGTCTGTGCCTGGTCTGATTCTGCTGTGTGAATTGCTCAAATTTTAAATTTACTACTCTGTTTCTTCTTCACAATTTTGATCTCGATTGCTCAGTCTATATATTGAAAGGCTAAATATGGCTCCAATTTTGACACAGATTCATTCATTATGGTAAATGATGCAAAATTTATTCAGAATCTCAAAAATGTACTTCTTTATCGATGATAAGTTGATTCTGTTTGTATTATGAATAGGCTTGATGTGGTCACTGTCTTCCAATTCTTACGCAACTTTAACCGGGGGGGGGGTGACTCAATTTGTTTCGACGGGGGGTGTGCGGCTGAAAGTCAAAAAACCCGACCTTTTTACAGGGTCATTTTGCGGAAAATTTACCTATTTAAGGGTTTTATTGAGGCAAAAAGTGCATTTTTGTAGCATTTTAGCGATGAAATAGGCGAAAATATCTCTTTGTAAATCCGTTAAAATTCAATCAGACCCATGTTCTCAAGGATTTTTTCCCCAAAACCATACCATGTTTGAAGGCATTTTTCGCGAAAAAGTCACCTATTAGAGCGACACACTCCCGTTTACCTTACAAGGCAAGTACCCCCCCCCCCCGGGCTTTTAAATCTATCGATTATGCTATTTTTTTCTTCAAATTTATTCAAAAAAAGAGAAAAATGACAAAAATCGCTACTTATTTCTTGAAGTTTGATTCTGGGTTTTTTTTCTGATAGGGCTCTGTGGGTTTTCCAAAGTTCTACACACAGTTTGAAATTCATAAATTGTGCTAATTTATGAAAATTCGTTCGAAATCAAAGAAAAATAACAAAAAGCTACGTCTTTATTGTTTGTCTGATTTTGATTGTTTTATCTGATAGGACTTTATAAAATTGGGTATGATTGGGTCTTCCACACTTCTACACAGATTTTTGTAAATTCATTACTTATGCTAATTTATGCAAATGTATTCAAAACCAAAGAAAATTACTATAAAAAGGCTACTTCGTTATTTCTTTTTGGATCTTTGATTCTGTTTGTTTTGTATAATAGGGGATTGCAAACTTTTTCACAGAATTTTGAAATTCATTAATAAAGCAAATTTATTCCACATTATTAGAAATGGACTAAAAGAGGTTTGTTATCATTTCTCAATCAATTTTTATTATGTTTCAATTATCTGATTGGTAGTTCTGGAAACGTCTAGAAAATAAATTTTCACAGGAACTTGTGTTTTAAGCTCGACCTTCAGGAATTATAGGCATCCCACAGACATACACTTGCGGCGGGGACATATGTTATGCATTGTGTAATTTATTGATACACTTCTCTTTGTTATTAGCAACACAATTTCTCACAAATGGAAGAAGTTAGTTGGGCTATTTTGAATGAACCATGGTAGAATATGCAATATATCAAATGGCCATAAAATTTTCTCTGCAGGAGAGGGTGGGAGGGAGAGGATAATTATGCTCTTCATGTGCGTGGCCTAAGAATATACATTAATTTTGCCCACTCCACCCCCCCCCCAAAAAAAAATGGAAACGTATCAACCTCAGCCATAATTATGTTGCAACCAAAATTAATCATAAAACCAGATATTGCGAAGTTGATATGCTGGGAATTTGATTTAAGCATTAGATTATAGATTACTTTCCTTATCAGCTGGGAGATAAAACCACTGAACTCCACAGTACACCAGCTACGAAGTCTGGAATGTGACGTCAGCCATGGACAAACAACTAATAGGTAAAATAAGTGTGACATCATTAATGTAAATATGTATAAAACTGAACAGAGACGGAATATTGGGTGCGTGTGGTGTAACATGTAATGTGAACAGTCATAATAGCTTCCCGGGATGGCGGGCCACGGGCGGGGTGGAAGGGGGGGGGGGGGGGTTCGGAGGTGGCGTCAGTACAAACGCTGTGCTGTTGTTTGAAAATATATTGCTTGGTGTATGAAGAGGGGGTCTGTTAATTATCACGGGGGGAGGGGTACTCAATTATGTGGTAGACGGGGATTTGCCGATCCAACGAGTCTTTTTTTTCACGAGAAAACCTTAAACATGGGTCTGTTTCTCAGAAAAAAAAAATCCTTAGATATGGGTCCGAATTTTCGCCGATAGGACATTTTGAACCCTTATAAATATGGGTCTGCATTTTCGGACAAAAATCCCTAGACATGGGTACACTTTCCTTACAAAATGACCCGTATGAGTGGGTAGCCTGTATGTGTTTTTGTGCCTGGAGCTGCACACCCCCTTCCGATTATTACCTCCCCTCCCCCCCCCGTGCCTGGGGTCATCACCAAGGTGATGGGGAGGGTATTGGAAGCGAAGCCCCGTGAACAAGATTTTGACGGGGTTAATTTTAACGCACAGCTCGTTAATTTTATCTCAACAATTACTTTGGATTTTGGAAGAGAAATTTGTGTGCGAAATGGGTTAGATTTTACATGATGAAACGTAGGTGATATCTGCAACGAAGCCCTAAAAAGTCTGCATGATCTTCTGTTTTTATATTGGTCTAAATTAATTTCATTTATTTGACTTTTTGATGGGAGAGGAGGGATTGATGGACCCTTTTTTGTTAGTACTGGGTGGCTTCCCGTGGGGGCGATTTCATGAGCAAACACAATCATTGCTTATGTTCTTCGAACTAATTTGATTCAGAATAAAACGAAATAACTAAAAATTTTGGACAATTTGCCATGAATATATGACTAATCTCCCCGAACAAATAGCATACACCGGTCACATACCGCGATGTAAGTGGGCGGGGCGTTGAGGATGCATAGGTCCTACAAGTAGGTCAAATATTACGGAGTTCACTGCGCGTGCGTGGATTTGCGACTCGACGTGGCAAACTTTTTCCCAGCTAATCATCGTATACCCTTTTTCGCAAATGTAGCAGAATTTCACCCAGATGTCAGAAATTGGTCGTATTTTGTCAAATAATGAAATATCGGTGGCCAGTTGGTCTAGTGGCATGATTCTCGCTTAGGGTGCGAGAGGTCCCGGGTTCGACTCCCGGACTGGCCCGAATTAATTTTTAAATTTGTTTTCTGATGTAATATAATCAAGACAATGTAATACATAATAATGAGACTTGAAGTAGTTTCAAACTATTTCAAAACATAGTGTTGTAAAAATGTAGTCATCTTCACAAGCCACAATATCCAGCTTGAACTTGAGAAAATTTTGCTGTCAGAAGTAATATCTCACTGAAAATAAAATGGGCTTAGAAAAAATGTTCTAGAAAATGAGGTGAAACGCTTAAAGCCCAAGTTTAGTTTTGGGATTTTTTTTACTTGAAAGTTTCGTTTATTGAACCCAATCACCCTCTTGGCGTATGCGAGTACGTGTAAACAACTTTGCTACACAATGGCAAGAAATACAAATAAAGAAAAAAAATGTGATAATGTTGTTTAACAAGTAAGATAAGAATAAAAGAATACATGTATTATATACATGAGATGGAGATGAACATAAAGATAAATCATACTTTACAACAGACACTGTGCCTGGTATAGTCAGTAAAACCCAAACATATATCTACAAGTGTTCCGAAACACATACAAACATCACAGCATAAATAATGGCTTATTGTTTATAAAAAAAAATCAACAATTTCATTACAGAATTTCACCAGTCTCAAAATCACTGGTCTTGGGAATGGTTAAACAGCAGATTCAGTTTATGTACAATAGATAGTTTCCAGAAGAATTTTTAACCAGATGCCAGAAATTGGATGTATTTTGTCAATGTATAGAATATCGAGGGCCAGTTGGTCTAGTGGCATGATTCTCGCTTAGGGTGCGAGAGGTCCCGGGTTCGACTCCCGGACTGGCCCGAATCAACTTTTAAATTTCTTTTCTGACGTATATAATCGAGAAATTTTGATAGATAATATTGTATTTAAAGTAGTTTGAAACAGGTAGCACATAATGTTTTCGTAACATTTCCAAAAAGTCTCAGATTTTTTTTTCCAAATAATGTTTCCTAATAACGTTTTTATAACATTAATTCAATATCATTATCCTCATGCATGTAAAACATTTTCATGATGTTTACTGCAAAATTTTTAATGGTCGGTTTTAACAACATTTATCAAACATCGTGATAACATTTTAATAACATTTGTATTATTGTTAAATGTTACATAAGAATGTTATCTTGATCATCACAAGACCATACATTTTGATATTAACTAAATGTTTTCATAACTTTTAGCTAATATTATTTTGATATTTTGATAATATTTTTGTGTACTGGGGATATAACCAATAAATGAAGTGTTTAAAAATGTAGTCATCGTCTTTCCACAAGACACAAATATAAAAACTTGAACTTGAGAAACTTTTGCTGTCAGAATATCTCGCAGAAAATAAAATGGGCTGAGAAAAAAATGTTTTAGAAACAGAAAGGTTTTAGTCCAGTTTAGTTTAGTTTAGTTTAGTTTAGTTTAGTTTAGTTTAGTTTAGTTTAGTTTAGCTTAGTTTATTGACCCAAATCACCCTCTTGGTGCATGCGAGTACATGACCAACTTCGGTACAAAATAAGAAGAAATACAAGTAAAGAAAAAATGATAAGAAACGTTGTCTACCAAAGTAAGAAAAAGATAACAGTATATATGTAATGATAATTATATGCAGGCGATGGAGATAAACATAAAGATAAATCATATTTAATATTTTACAACAGGCTCTGTGCCTGCTTATAAATGAGTTGTATAGACAGTAAAACCCAAACATATATTGTTCAGAAACATCTACGAACACCTATTGCTTATTGTTTATCAAAAAAATAATAATTTCATTTTTAAACAGCAGATCCATTTTATGTACATCAGGTCATTTCCAAAAGTATTTCACCCAGATGTCAGAAACTGGTGGCATTTTGTCGTAATGTAGAACAGTGAGGGCCAGTTGGTCTAGTGGCATGATTCTCGCTTAGGGTGCGAGAGGTCCCGGGTTCGACTCCCGGACTGGCCCGAATTGATTTTTAAATTTCTTTTCTGAGGTAATCAAGAAATTTTGATTAATAACATTTGGCTTAAAACAGTTTCAAACAGTATCAAAGTTAGTGTTGAATAAAATGTAGTCATCTTTCTCCATACAACTTGATATGAACTTGAGACTTTTGCTGTCAGAGGTAATATCTCACAGAAAATATAATGGGCTTAGAAAAATGTTTTAGAAAAAAGGTGAAACACTACAGTTTTGGTTTGGTCTGGTTTGGTTTAGTTTAGTTTAGTTTAGTTTAGTTTAGTTTAGTTTAGTTTAGTTTAGTTTAGTTAAGTTTAGTTTAGTTTATTGACCCAAATCACCCTCTTGGTGCATGCGAGTACATGACCAACTTTGATACAATATAACAAGAAATACAAGTACAGAAAAAAAAATGATAAGAAACGTTGCCTAACAAAGTAAAATAAATATAACGTATGTAATGATAATCATATGTAGAAGATGGAGATAAACATAAAGGCAAATCATATTTAATATTTTACAACAGGTTCTGTGCCTGCTTATGAAAAAAGAATGGTGTTGTCAGTAAAACCCAAACACATATCTACAGTGTTCAGAAATATACGAACACCACAGCATAAACTATTACTTATTGTTTATAAAGAAAAAAAAAAAATCAACACTAGATATCCTCCCAGAATTTCACCAGTCTCAAAATCACTGGTCGTTGGGAATGTTTGAACAGCATATCCATTTTATGTACATGAGGTCGTTTCCAAAATAATTTCATTCAGATGTCAGAAATTGGTTGTATTTTCTCACAATGTAAAACATTGAGGGCCAGTTGGTCTAGTGGCATGATTCTCGCTTAGGGTGCGAGAGGTCCCGGGTTCGACTCCCGGACTGGCCCGAATTGATTTTTAAATTTCTTTTCTGAGGTAATATAATCAAGAAATTTTGATTAATAACATTTGGCTTAAAACAGTTTCAAACAGTATCAAAGTTAGTGTTTAATAAAATGTAGTCATCTTTCTCCATACAACTTGATATGAACTTAAGACTTTTGCTGTCAGAGGTAATATCTCACAGAAAATATAATGGGCTTAGAAAAAAAAATGTTTCAGCAAAAAGGTGAAACACTACAATTTTGGTTTGGTCTGGTTTGGTTTAGTTTAGTTTAGTTTAGTTTAGTTTAGTTTAGTTTAGTTTAGTTTAGTTTAGTTAAGTTTAGTTTAGTTTATTGACCCAAATCACCCTCTTGGTGCATGCGAGTACATGACCAACTTTGATACAAAATAAGAAGAAATACAAGTACAGAAAAAAATGATAAGGAAACGTTGCCTAACAAGTAAAATAATATATAAGTATGTAATATAATCATATGTAGAGATGGAGATAAACATAAAGGCAAATCATATTTAATATTTTACAACAGGTTGTGTGCCTGCTTATGAAAAAAAGAATGGTGTTGTCAGTAAAACCCAAACATATATCTACAGTGTTCAGAAATATACGAACACCATAGCATAAACTATTGCTTATTGTTCATAAAGAAAAAAAAATCAACACTAGATATCCTCCCAGAATTTCACCAGTCTCAAAATCACTGGTCGTTGGGAATGTTTAAACAGCATATCCATTTTATGTACATGAGGTCGTTTCCAAAATAATTTCATTCAGATGTCAGAAATTGGTTGTATTTTCTCAAAATGTAAAACATTGAGGGCCAGTTGGTCTAGTGGCATGATTCTCGCTTAGGGTGCGAGAGGTCCCGGGTTCGACTCCCGGACTGGCCCGAATTATTTTTTAAATATCTTTTCTGACGTAATTTAATCGGGAAATGTTGATTAATAATATTTGGCTTAAAACAGTTTCAAACAGTATCAAAGTTGGTAATAAATGTAGTGTTGAATAATTTCCTCCACAATTATAATTACACCGTGATATGAACTTGAGACTTTTGCTGTGACAAGTAGCCCTAATATCTCGCCGAAAATAAAATGGGCTAAGAAAATAAGATAAAGTGAAACACTGAACAATAATGGCTTTGCTCTTTGGGAGTTATTGGACTAGGTTTTGGGTAAAATAAAGAAGTAAAAAGGGGTGAAGATATTGAACCAATTAACATTATAGAGTGTCCATTCCACCATCTGTTCTAACTAAAATAAAAAAGCACACGCTCCAATCAAGACCGCATTCGGACGCACCCCGCATCACACCGTCTTAGAAATTATTATATTTTCTTCAACGAGCTTTTTTATCATAACTGAAATGAGAGATCACAACGAAGTTCACAACACTAGCTCCTTCAAAACTGACGAAGTTTAAGTTTAGATATTTGGGAAAAATTGTGTGGGTCAATCAGAGAAATTTGTCATCAAGTTTTCAAAGAGTATGCATACCAATCATACAGGAAAAAAAACCCATCAACCCATTCAAATGGTTTATGATATTGTGATTGCTATCGGGAGCAGACATTGGTTTGGAGGGTTTGGCAAAAAAAGTAGGGCCTCTGACTTTTCTATTTATTTCCAATTTCTCAAAGGGGTCTTATTTTCATTACATCATAGTAATTATCAAAAATAATGCAAGACTATCTAAAAATATTAGACAAAATGTCATTTTTCATCATTTACCCAAACAACATACCCTCCCTACTCAAAAGTATTGCAACATACACTACAACGCATGCATTTTGAGTTAATGGGTCTTTTTGTAATGATGTCCTAATGAAGTTTATTATTTGAAAATAACAAATTATTTGAAAAGAAAACAATGAATATAATTTCTCCTTTCTTCTCCAAGGCGGATAGATTATCAAATGCAGGCACACCCACGACAAAGGGGGGCTGGAACATAACATTTAACATTTCTTAGCCTTCCTATAGGGGTGGGGTGTTAATTCACACGAGCATCGTAGTTCGATTTCATATTCGCCGTCAAATGGTTTTGATGGTTGGAAAGACTTCCTACTAACAAAAAACTGTCAGTATGTTCCTTTGATGCTGTCTCAGAAAGAAGACACCACGCCGCAAAGAGAAAAGTGCCTTCTATCTTCATAAGACAGTGAAATAGGAGAATAAGTCTACTAATTCAAGATGATGGTCTTATCCCCATATTATTGTATTCAATGTACTGAAAAGTCACATGACGGTAAATTTTAGGACGTTTACAATAGTAAACCGCCTTTAGAATTCAGAAAGAATAAGAAATTAAAACTTGAAGAGGTCTTGTCTAAAATATGGGGCGTATCCTCCTTACCACCTCTCTTATGAAGAAAGGAGGCGCTTTCTTCTTCGCGGCGTGGTGTCTTCTTTCTGAGACAGGTTCAAAGGAACATATTGACATATTTTGTTTGTTGGAAGTCTTTCCAAGCCATCAAAACCGTTTGACGGAAAATATGAAATCGAATTACGATGCCAGTGTGAATTAACACCCCACCCCTATAGGGAGGCGAAAATGTTAATTTTTTTATGTTCATGTCCCTCTGTAGTGGGTGCATCTGCATTTGATAATCTCTCCGCCTTGGAGAATAAAGGAGAACAAATATTCATTGATTTCTTTTCAAATAATTTGTTATTTTTCAATAATAAATTTTATTAGGACATCATTACAGAAAGACCCCTTCAACTCAAAATTTATGCGTTATAGTGTATGTTGCAATACTTTTGAGTAGGGAGCTAGGTATTGGACACTTATATAATAATGTGCATATTCTGAAGTGTCACATTTACTTCGACACTTTTTTCACGAAACATCTAAATTAAATGGGGCAAATTTCTCATCTTGAGTCAGTGATGAGGTGGAATTCAATGATTTCCCCATTTGGAAGTGCGCTGTGACAGCAAGTCTCGTATCTGGATAACGTGTGTTTTAAATCTTTAAAAAGTGTCTTTTTCCAACGCCGATAAGATTATTTTGCCTTTATTTGTTGAAATGTTTGGGGACATCTTTTGTGTCTTAATATTCTATTTCCAACGTTGATTAGATTTCTTTGCTTTTTAATTTTTTAAAAATATTCCGGGATATCTTATTTTGATCGTTGGTCGTTGGCCATGGTCAACCCTATCGTTATACATTTAATCGTTAATCGTTGGCTATGGTAACCACTATTAATATTTCCATACATTTGGTCATTGGTCGTTGGCCATGGTACCCCTTATAATCATTTTCATATATTTGGTCGTGGCTACATGTATGGTAAGTACCCCTATAAAATCTTCAAACATATGGTGGTTGGTCATTGGCTACCCCGTATAATTATTTTTATGCAGTTGGTCGTTGGTCGTTGGCTACTAGGTAACCCCTATTTGGTATAGTTGCTCGTTGGCTATGGTATAATTTGCATACGTTCGTTGGTCATTGGCCATGGTCAACCCTATCATTATTTGTATACATTTGCTTGTTAGTCGTTGGCCAGGATTATTGTTTCTTCGTTGGTCATTGGCCATGGTATCATTTTCAAACATTTGGTCGCAGGGGAGCCGGAGCAAAGCCCCAAAAGGGCACCTTAATGTAAAAAGGGGCACTGGGCACCTGCAGATATTTTTTGCCACCAGTTTTCTGCTTGAAGTTGATGTTTTTTCGCTGCAATGTAACTTCAGCAACCCCTTTTTGAAGGGAGTTACCATATTCCACGAGCGAGCGGTTTTGGAAAATTTGGGGATTTCCCGGGGGATTTTTAAGTTGTAAAACTCGTTTTGTGGTCTATTCTGGTACTAATGAAATTTTGGACGTTTTTCACTTTTGCCCCCCCCCCCCCAATTCGAAACATGGATCGACGCCCCTGGCTAGGGTCCTTCTGCCAGACAAGCGACGAAATATATTTGGGTGTCCCATCCATAAACCATCATTTCTGGAATCAACCAAAATATTGAAAGCAAAATCAATATCTTTATCCCGGAGCTCATGAAGACGACTCGATGAAAATGATTAATGATTAACACTCGTAACATTTAGCGCTAGAAACATTTCACAGTACAAAGCAGATCGACAGCATCGCATTTAGCACATCCGTGTATGTATTGTAGCCATGTTGAATAGCTTCAAAACCCAAATTTGATTTTTGTGGACCCTTTTTTGCATCGAATTTATTGGGTAAGTCACATACTTTTATGTAATGTTTTCAGGTCTTGTTTTGGCTACATATAATATATTTAATGATATTACTCTGAAAACGGTCGTAACTCGGTTTCCGGACGACTCTATTCTTGTTTTTGTTTGCTACTGCAGCCTAATTATTTTTGTATTCTCGCGGCGAAGTTCGCGCACATCCTGGTAATTTTTAACATCATCCTGGCCCTTTCGTCCCCCAAAGTTCCCGGACGGTAAACAAGAGAGCGCTCGCTGCACGTGGATTCGACATGCATGCAGTGCACAACAAGACAGATGTAGTCTGCAAGGCCAAACCAGCCAGGACAGCTGTGTCGACTGTCAAGTGAACTGTGTTATGTTATCCTGGTTGTGTTGCAATTATTGTATAATGGTGTATGTCAGTGTATTGTATTACCGGACACTTTTTATTTGGATGCAGAATTCACACAATAAACTTGATTGATTTTCTTGAAAATCGTATTTTTTACATTCATTCAAATGTCTATTAATATTTCAACAAAAAGGAAGAAAGTCACTTGATTAATCTGACGAAATCGGCAGTTGAACTAACCCCTTCAAAAATTTTCTTTATTTCGCGGCGCTGAAAATCGACCTGTATTGCCGGACACCGTGTTATGTCTATGGCATAACGCAAAAGTAGCGTGAGAAGAAAATACACGGAAAACAAATGG
>JZLH01S0371141.1:48426-70982 GCA_001188425.1 Eucidaris tribuloides
TCATAATCAAAGAAAGCTTGAATCTTTTGTAACAGTGAATAGCCAATTCCTACACAACCTAATTTTGCAGGTCCTTTACAAAAGTGGGCAGTGCTCACTCAAGCATGGACCAATATCTGACTTTTTGGTGTCATATGAATGAAGAGATTTCCAGCTTTCCATATAAATACACATTTTTCAAAAAGTTCCAAATAATTCTTATTTTGGGGGCCATTTTAAAAGTGTATCGTTTTTCTGGAACACTCGGTAGTGGCCATTGACTTGATTTCCAGGATACAAATTGTGTGTTTAAAGACCTGTCTTTGGCAACCACCTGCCTATGGCCGGCGTGATGGGCTTGTGGTTAGGCATGATGGCCTAGTGGTTAGAATATCCGCCTCACATCTGGAAGGTCACAGGTTTGAGCCCCCGCACTGTCATACCAAAGATTTTTTTTTTGGTACCTTCTGCTTTCTAGGCAGGCACTCAAAATTTTCGAAAAGAGAAGGGTAATGATATAATTGATGTTATGCTGGGCCCGACGAGAGAGTAGTCTATTTGAGTGAAGTGGCAACCCTGGCCTAATAAGACATTGTTATTATTATTATTATGAAGGCCACATGTTTTGTTTCCCTTGGATGGCCATTATAAATGGGATTCACTTCACAGTGTTTGTATATTACAGACATGCATATATTGTTGTTTTGTTTGACTTGATATTTGTAGCTTTATCTTCTGAGGTGGATACGGCGATTGCACATGCCAGCAATGACCTTTCACACAGCAGCGATCACCTGACTTCTGAAATCAGCCAATCGGACACAAGTGTGGTAGAGGAACAACCAATCAACAGCGAGGCACAGTTGATTGGAACAGACGCTGTGTTACCACAACAGGTGGGTGTACTGTATTGATTGAAATAATTTGTATTTTTGTGTTTTGTTTTTAAAGTTGATTTGTTGAATAAGATTATTTAGAAAAGGTATAGCTCTATAATACTATGACAGTCTTGCCTCAGCAGCAGCTTCAACTGTTACTAACTATGCATGCATTTGTCAGAAAGAGTGAAGGGTTATTTGCAGTCAGAATAACGGAAGTTTGGATATCATGAAGAAGGAATTGATATCCAGTTTGGCTGTCTCTGGAATTTTGCATACCTGTACTTGTGTTTAGATGCTGCTCTTACAGTATGAGAACTATGAACTAGACATACACTAATGATTGTGAAATAGCATGTATTCAATTGCACATCTTCCCAAGTGCATTATATCACCTGTTAAAGCAAAGACATTCTTTCTACTAATATTGCTCATTTGAGAGAAAAGTGACATAAAGTACTCACATATTTTACATACATTATTAAATGTCTAGCTGATACACATTGTACTCAGATATAATGTGGCAGATATCAAGAGAGCACAAAGTGCAAAGCTCTTAAAAAGAGGCAAGTTTTTGTGATGCTGTTTTTTGACATTCAGACACTGCCACTGAACTTGTTTTAATTACTGAAATAAAAAACAAATGCTAGCTGTCTACCATGTGGTAGATAATATTTTCATGATTTTGAGCCACTTTTGCAAAAATATTTTGACAGATTTCATTTACTGTCTTTCACATATCTAGACACTGTTATGTGAAAGTTTGACTGTATCACAAAAATAATGATTTAAAAAAATATATATTTCAACAATACCCCCACACCCCAAAAATCAAATAGTGAATAAAAGAGTAGTTGTAAGTGTGTTTTAAGAGAATAGAAGAGAAGAAGTAAAGTTTATCAGGCTCTCATTGTGCCATGTTTGAAGCACCACGTTTTGTAGAATGAATACTGGCATAGAGTAGCATTAATGTATGAATGTATTTTAAATAAAGCACGAAGGATTTTAAATGAAAGCTTTCCACGAAGCAAAAGTCATCTGATCCCTTCTGCCAATGTATGTTTAAATCATGTACACTTATACAGGCACATATCTGTCACAAGTTGTCAGGTCTATGTTGGCAAGTGGATCAAAAGCCACCTGTGCATTTGCAAACACATCTGACTGAAACATGAAATGAACTGACGGCAGGCATGTTGGGGGTGATAGAGCATTTTGCTTCTCCCCCAGCCAATCCCCCCCCCCCCCCAAAAAAAAAAACTGAAAGTAAAGGAGAGAAAGAGAAAAGAGAGTTGATCATTATCACATTTCCCCCTTTTTTCTATTTGTTTTGCACCAAGAAACACACTCTTTTGAATTTGACAAATATCAACTCTGACCTCCCCCCCCCCCCGAAAAGTAAATTGTGGCTATGCCACTGACTTTGTTGAAATGTACTCAAGTGATTTAAGCAAAAGATACTATTTCACCTATTGGTACATGCTTTGATCCCTGGTTGTAACTTTGCATTAGAGTGATGTAAAGACCACTTCTGAGAAGAACTACAGGAAAAAATGTGCACCATTTGTGAGGTTTTGAAATACATTTCTCCATCCTTATGTGATTATGTGGGATCATTGTTACAAAACATTGATGTAGACTGGCTAGGCTTTAGAGTGTTTAGAAAGTAGGACAAATGACAGAAGGCAAAACATATTTGTCCAAAAAAAATTTTCACCAAGTATCTTTGCATGAGCATGTTAAATGTAAGAGCTGATGTCTCTTTCCAATGGCACAGTGTATTGATACCTTGGTTCAGTTAGACACCTGTGGCTTTTAGTTCAACTGTTGTAAGTTTGATTTAGGGAGTGGTTTAAAGTGTCCTGCCAAGATTGTGAGTGGTAATGATATAAATAGAAACATTGACCCAAATTATCATTAGCATTATGGGAGTTCTTGTCAGTCTGCTCTGCTTGAAAGTAATTAATGAATGTATTCCAGTGAAACTGATTAAATGAGGTGAAATGTTTAAGATCCTGCAAGGGATATTATTCACATGTGTGTAATGGAAGGTTTTTAAAACTGTGTGCATGGTAGTCTTCTGCCCCCCCCCCCAAAAAAAAAACAAACAAACATGGATTGAGCATAAATTGCAGAAAAAATAATGAAACATCTCAGCAACTAGAATTACTAATTTATCAAAGACAAATATGATTACAACAAAACAATATGAATTTTGACCATCATCCCAGAAAATAGAAAACTGGATGTAAAACTTGTTTAAACACATAGTTACTAAACACACATGTATTAGCGCTTTAAGAAATACAACTAAATTTGTCATTCCCATGATTCCCTGCCATTATGCAATGTATTTACAATCCATATTTGTTTTGCAATTTTAAATGTGCATTTGTAATTTATAAACACATTGAAAGTTTTTGAATAAGTAAACACATTTAAGACTTTGTTTAAGAAAGCCTGGTATATTAAATAAAAATTCCTCATGTTTAGGACTCGACTAGTTAAAAAAATACATTGCAATCCAGGTTCTTCATGGGCACTACTTGTCTTGCTTCAGAGCATTCCAGATACTCTTTTGTAAGAACTCTGTGGTAATTTACGGGTTCTCTTTTGCCATTTCGGTGGCGAAATTGCCCAATGCCCTCATGTATTTTTCCCCTGTTGCATTCAAAGCTAAGAATAACTTCCTCCATTCTGTGTTCAAACTGCTCATGACAGGAGCACCGGAAAACAAATTGACTGGAGCTCAGCTTTTCATTCCCTTCAAGAAGACCTCTAAACACGTATGCCCTGCTTTTAGTGCACCACTGGGGACTAACTTGACCATGACATACATGAAGATCACAGGGTCAAATACTTCCTGGCTGTTAAACTCTGCTTGCTATTCCCTCTTCCTTGTAGATACTAATTACTAGATTTATCATTCCCTGAAATTGTGTACTGTATTTTGTAATTGATATTAGTTTTGCAATTGTTATGGGTGGATTTATCATCATAAACTCACCATATTTTTTTTAAAATTAAGTGAACATATTGATTTTTGTTCATCAAAGGGTTATGGTAGCCTGGTATATTAAATAAGAATTTTTTTTTGTTTTGTTTTTTCATGTTTAGGACGTAGCTACTTAAAATAATACTGTATACACTGAATATTTCGCAGTGGTTTTATTTTCGTGAATTTCGCGACTGAACGCATGTGAAAATTTTCACTTTCTTATATTTCTGTAGAAAGTAAATGCAAATACAATGAAATCGTGAATTCCCCATCTTGAAGCAAACTTGCGAAAATATATGGACGTAAAATATATGGCGTATAGAGTAGATAGATTGTAATCAAAGCTTGGGATAATTTCCTCCATTCTGTGTTCAAACTGCTCATGACAGTAGCACCGGAAAGCAACTTGACTGGAGCTCCCCTTTTTATTCATTCAAGAAGACCTCTAAACACATACGCCCTGCTTTTAGTGCACCGGTGGGGACTAACTTGACCATGACATACATGAAGGTGGCAGGGTCAAATACTTCCTGGCTCTTAAACTCGGCTTGCTATGCCCTCTTTCTCCTAGATATCCATTCCGTAGGGTACGGTTGGGAGTAAAGATTGCATACATCATTTGCCAATTAGGGTCAATATCCTGTTGGTTGTAACTGAAACTGTTTTTAAGAAGCGGTGGTAATGGACAGTCGCTAACAGGAGGTGAAGGCCATTCAAAATGTGAGGAGTGAATCTTCACTTCAGTTATCAAGTTATCCTCATTCTTTTACTTTTGACTCAATGACTCTTTACCTTTCCCTTTATTTGTAAATATTTCATTGAAAACTCCTGTTGTAATCTTTATTCATTTGATATTGTCTGTTATGTTGGTCGCGACCAAACTGTTAAAAATGGAAAAACTGTATTTTGTACTTAGTTATTTGAAGCAAAGTATGTCTCCCTATACATTTGTATTGATTGTTTCATAGTTTTTGCAAGTGTAATTAATTTATCATATTCAAGTGTTATAAGAGCTTTTTGAAAAAATAAATGGTTTGTTTTCTTTCATTTTGGAGTGCAGATAGTGATGATAGTAGCAGTTTCAGTTCCTGAATTTTGGTGTTGGCATCACTTCAGAGGTGCTTTAATCAAAATGTAGAGCATGTGTTTGAGAAATAACCTTTAGAATTTCAGGAGCTGTGAAATTTGTTGACATAGTTGATTATATTGAATTATTTTGACCACAGGTGCTAACATATTTTATGGAACCACGTGTTTATGGTTAACTTGTAAACTTATGTATAATCAGTTAGTAGAATCTGTGCCTGAATGTCAGAAACTTTAAGTGAAAACATCGGTTGGGACATCTTGTGTGAATTTATAGATGCAAAAAATAGAATTTCTTATCGGCTCTGTACAAATTCGTCTTAATTGATACACATGCACAGCATATCGACATCATCTTGAGGAATAAAGTGAATGTTGAATTATGAACTGAAATTTTATGTCAGAGTAAAATACCATAAATGGCATCAATGTCATGGGGAAGAAATCATGTGGAGTTATGTACGCTGACGAAGAGATTGTCGTACATTTCAGCCATGAGCGAATTAGCGTAGGAGGTGTGCCAGCTGCAGGGTGCCCGAAGTACTCCCATGAACTGTCATGAAGCATGTGCTACTACACTGGAATATATTTGGCTTTGGCACAAGTGTAAGAAAGCTGATAAGTTGGGGGGTTGGGCGTGATTGATTAGGTCATTTATCATGGGCATTTTAACACGCGAGGAAGCGGGCATTTGGGGGTGATCTGTTAATTGTGTTTGCATGGAAAGAGGATGTATCTGCCAAAACAAACTATTAGGGAGTAGGGGACCTCCATTCATGGGGATGTTCATACGACTATTACGGGGAGTCACTTTACATGGTGGTTGTACTCGTTACTGGAGAAATCTTGCATCTTTATGAGGGTAGTACAGTGATCTCTACAAAGTGGGATACTTGTGTTAAGAGGGTAAAATTTAGCCAAACATTTATCTGTTCTCATCTGTCTTATCAAAACTTATACCACTCATTTATACAAAGATCACTGTATCATACTTTACAAGCTAACAATTTTATCCAGAATATGACCATGGTAGATGTTTTCTTGGCTTGTATCTTCACAAAATGCCTGTTGCCTGTTTGTACTGTCAAACTTATGTTGCTGTTTAGAGATGTTTGAGAGAGGAATTAGAGATAGCTAGATCAAAGCACTTGTGTGGTGTGTGTGTGTGTGTGTGTGTGTGTGTGTGTGTTTGTGTGTGTGTGTGTGTGTGTGTTGTGTGTGTGTGTGTGTGTGTGTGTGTGTGTGTGTGTGTGTGTGTGTGTGTGTGTGTGTGTGTGTGTGTGTGTGTGTGTGTGTGTGTGTGTGTGTGTGTGTGTGTGTGTGTGTGTGTTGTGTGTGTGTGTGTGTGACCCTTTCCCCTTAAGGTATTCATGTACATGTAGTGTGTGAATGTGTTTATTTATGTATGTACAAGTATGTATTAGTGTGAGTAACTTATGGGATATGTACATGTATGTGTGTATAGTATGCATTAATTAAACCTGAGCTGATGTGTGACATGTTTATAACGTAAAGAAATAAATTTACACTGTAGTGCAACATGACATGTTGTCCAAATGTTGCTATCACAAACGTACATTTTTTGTGATATCTCTTCATTTTCATTGCACAGATGGCCAGTGACAAACTTGTGATGCAACATTCATGTACAACTTAACTTTACCTTGTAATCTAATGGATTAGCCATAACGATTACCCCCAATCTGGCTGTCTCCAGTGACAAACCAGTAGCTAATTTTGCTCCAGGACTGGTACTCAACTAATTACGTGTTCCAAATGACGCTTTTGCAGAACATTCATGTTAATAGCTAATCTCCTTGAAGATGACAGTAATTTTCTGTACAAATCTCGGGAGTCTGCAGATCTGATGTTCCTCAGGGGGAGGGTAGGGCGACTTCCGAAATGTGGGCCAACAAATCCAGCCAGAAATCATCGTGCATTTTTTGCCTCCTGTTGCAGGATGTGACGAATTCAGATGGTTTGAGTGTACTATGAGGTTTTCTGAACATGGAACTATTTTTGTATATATTTGTATTTAATGGTTATATCATTGAGAAGAGGCTCTTCTGTGTGGCTACCTGCTTCTCTGACATAGCTGCATTAAAGCTTTATTTTAGACATAATATTTCAAATTATTATATCACAAGTTACACATGCAGTATAATAGTATCAGTTTAAAGGCAGTGGATCTCTTTTGCCTGCCTAAAAATTCACATTGTGTAAATACAATGGCATTTGGAAGAAAATGCCATCTGGGAACCTTTAGCAAAATATAGGAGCTAGAAACTCGGTTTTAGTGGAATTATAGTGACCGTTAGACTCAGATTTGAAATTTTTTCTCGCGAGAAAAAAATTCCTACCATAGAACGTACATTAAACGGCTATTGTTTTTCTTTTGCATTTTTCAAATTCTAGGCAATCACTGACCCCCAGATTTCACAGACATGTCCTTCATCAATAGCCTAAGGGCATGAGTTATCTTTTCCTGGTCTGTGGGGATGTTTGCAAATGAGATCCACTGCCTTTAAAGGTTAGTGACATGATTGGGAACACTTGAAAATGCCTCAAGAACCAAATGAGTTGAAATATATACCAACTATACACTAGCAGGAGTGGATCTCCCACCTGGGAGGATTTGTCTGTAATTTGTTTACTTAAGGAGAATCAAGCATAAACATAGGAGTATCTTAATTTTTTCCGGGTACGATAAAAATAAGCCCCATAGAGAACCACACAGCAGGTTTCCGTGTTACGAGTGATATTGACATTGTTTATTTTAGAATGAGTCAACGTTAGACTACAAGATTTTCACAGGAGAATCCTTGCATAGTTTACTTGATTCTAGAGTAGTTTCAGCCCAAGTCGAGGACTACCCCCCAATCATGTCATTTACCTTTAAGGTATTACAGATCAACCAGTTTGTCAGAGCATTGATTTCATGTTTACATGCTTGTCAATGTTATACTAATGGTATGTGACCAATAATTTATATATTTATATATTTTAGTTCCACACATAGTTGAAACATCACAGGTAAAGTGTGTGGAGTTTTCTTGCAATGGTACTTTAAATGGTAAAAGTTATTCAAGTTGAGCAAAAGTCAGTAAAGCCTGGGTTGCAATGCATTCACATTAATTCTGTCAATAATAACTGATATTAGTTAGTTTAAGAGTAGAGCATGTATGTCTGACTTTGTTTAGAATGTTGATTTCTTCTTTGATTAGGGTAGTTGGAATGGTATAGGGACTTTGAAAAGTTTTTTTTTTAGAGTTCTTCAGCATTTTCAAATGTCTTGGGTGTCTATTAAGAACCCATGTGGCTAATTTGTGTATGTATGCAATAAATACCATACATTTCCATAACTACAATGTCAATGATATGACAGGCAAGTGTAACATGTTTGCAAAAGAAAGGAGGAAAGGAAATAAAGTTAAATGAAGTTGTAAAGCGTGTGGCATTTTTGTTGCAGTGATACTGAGATGTTCCAATTGAGCAAAACTCTATTAAGTCCACGTTGTAACACATTTACATTGGTCTATTTGTAGCAATGATCTTTTTCAACGGCATTATTTAATTTTGTTTAAACTTGATTTCTTCATCAGATTAAAGTTGGAATTTCAAGGTCCCCAAAAAGTTCACTTTCTCAGAATCCTCCTGCACTTTTGATTTTTCAAATGCCAAAGGTGTCAGATAAGAGCCCATGTGGCTAGAATGTTAATGAATGCAATAAATAGCACATTCCTTTGGCTTTGATATCATTAATGCTGCAGGCAACTGTGACAAAGTTTCCAGAAGTAAATAGGAAAGGAAATGAAGTTGAATTCTCGCAGGAAGTAGCGGAGGATAGGTAGAGTGTTTGGGAGGAAATGGTGTCATTAGGAAATGCTATGTTGTCAGATGTTGAAGGAGACCACGAGAATTGAAAAAAAAATATCTCCATGTTAACCAGGAAATAATCATTTACTAGTAACATGCAGAGTGAGAACATGATATTTGGCATCATGTAAAAAAAAAAACCCATGAGGAAATGGCAACACATTTTGAAAAGGAGTTTTGAAACTGTGTGCAATGAAGCTTGGAAGCTTTAGGAGTCTGCACACTTTGCCTATGTAAGCTTTTGAACTCTGAAAACTTGATTGTACACATGTTAACATGTTCATTGTTTATCTTCTGTCACATTTTTTTTCCCCCATTAATATCTGAAATGAAAATGCATTTAAGATATTAGTAGTAAAGCATTTGAAACACTCGCATCATAATTCATGCTAAAATAAAGACTGGACAGAGTATATATTTACTTTGAATAACACATCAACTTGCAAAATGTCATTCATGTAAGAGGAAGCAGCTCGAAATTCTAGAGAATTCGAAATTCTCTAAAATAGAAAAAAAATCACCTCAAAATGCCTTTTTGGTTTTCTGTTATGCTAAGTTGACAAATTAGTCCTCCTTGTTTTCAAGAGTTTAGAGTAAATATTGTTGTCATTCAGTGAGTCCAGGAGCCAGTGCAAACATAAGATGAGTTTACTCCTTGCAAACACCATAGTGGGTATCAGTTTTGATTTGGGAAGAATAATAATTCAGCAGTGATGCTGAACTATGGTATTATTTGACTTACGAGTCCCGTACTACTCTTGCCTTTGCATACAAGGTCACAACATGCCAAGGTTGTAAATTTGATTTAATAAATTGATTGAGAATAATTCCTCAGTAATATTTTGGGGTTTGTAAATTTACAGGAAAAAGAATTAACTCGTCAGGCTAGTAAATATAACAAGCGTACAACTAGAATGTGATAAACTCTAAACTCACAAAGAGTCAAGTAACAAGTAGAGCTAGCGATATTTGATCTAAACCTCATTCGATTATCATATAATTAACGTCGTCAATAACACGATATATCGCCTAAGTTGAAAAACAAATTTGTGATGAATAAGATAATGCTATTTTAGGCTAAAATTGACAGTGCACCCTGTAGGGCTGTTATCAAAACTGGTCCAAAAAAATGTTGCTTTCCGTAGACCCTCTGTTAACTAGATCAGGAGATTCATGGTGCCGATTGTCAATGAATAGTATTTTTGGTGGGCAGTGTGTTGAGTTGTTATATTTTGTTGACAATTACACTAAATGCGCTACTGCTCATGATACCACAAGTTTGATAGCTGAACAGCATGGGGGTCTCTCTTTTATTCCCACCTCCCTGTACAGGCAGTAACACTCGTGTGCAGAGTATTCATAGCTGTGGGGATTTCTTGGTCCCTCCCACTGCAGTGCATGCATTTGCCCAATTAGGTTTTCATAATCGATGATATTTGGGGCCATATCGTGCCTCCAGCGATATTTTGAAATAATCATGAGATCATTATCAAGTATTTGATATTTTTTTAACATCAACTAATTTTGATATTATCAAAATATCACCCAGCAGTAGTAACAAGACTGTAACACTCTTCTAATGAGATAGGAAGAAGCAATAATCTAGATAATAGGCCTGTCATATTCATGAACATTATGCCTCCTGACTGTGGTGAAATGTGAAGCATGTTGTAGCGAAACTTAATACATAGCCCTTAGAGGGTTTCTAGCCAGTAACATTTAGATTGAGAACCCCACATTACAAGAATGTTCATTCATTTCATTGCAAACATGACTGACAAAGTCCCCACTGTCTCATCCTATAATGATTCTCGACAGATAATTGGTCTCTGAATAGCAACAGTTTTTAGTACTTCCAGATTTCATTGCCTTACTCATGGTTTTTAGGATGAGAGCCAAGTATCTTTCAAGAAAACAAGAGTGCCGTCATTGGTATACTCATCGATGTTCTCCTGAGGTGATGGTGCAGTTGTGTTGTCAGGTGGCTGGGGATTCAGGTCATGTTAGGAGGATGGGAGGGGGCGCGGCCCTGATTGCTAGCAATCTGTGCCAGTTGGCCGTGATTACTTCAAATAGGCCGTAATGAGCACAAATGTGTCTCTAATTTGGCGGCTTCTGAAAACAGGAAAGGATCTGTAATAAACGTGTACGTTCTAAATATAAACAAACTGGTTTCATAGAAGATGAGGGAGATTTGTGTATGTATGGCAGAATACTGCATGTATGTGCTGGAATACCAAAGAAGCATATGTGCTTTCTTACATTCCGTGACAAAGTTGCCCTGAGTTGTCAGTATGATTGATGTATTCACATGAATCTGTTCTTGTGACTTCATGGATTTCCTCTTCATGCTAAATGAAATTTTAATGAGTTGCACAAAAAATGCTGTCAATTTCCAGTGACTATATACAATACCAATGAATTACATGTACTTATCTATGCTTAGTTTTTTTTTTAGCTAGTTTTTTTTTAGCTTATTTAGTCAGAATGGCCCAATGAGCTTAAATGTTGGGGCACAGTGTCCCATTTTTCATCATTCATCTGCACTGTTAAAACTTATTTTCTCCCAAATTTCTTAATTGCTCTAGCTTCTATTTGTTTAATCCAAATTGGTACAATACTAGATGGGTATTTAAAAGTTGTACATAAATTTGTATGAATATGCAAATTTATGCAAATTCCATGACAATTTTTGTTCTTCATTTTTGTGTGTCCAATTTTAGTTCTGCTTAATATTGTATGATAGCTTTTACATTTACAGGACCTTGTATCTCAGTAGTGCACAGTAATACAAGAAGAGATTTACCCATCCCTGGAAAAATATCTAAACAGATATCTGGTAGTCAATATTTGTGTCAGTCCTTATCTGCAAAGATTTTCTTTTTTTGTAGATAACTTACTAAAGTAAAGGGTAGATTCATCTGAAATGTATATGGAGTGTATGAATTGGCATTATGAGCAACTGTATTGTTTTTTGGTAACTGTGCACTCATTCATTTTTTTTTGAAGTGAAACACTGTGATAATGTTCTAGTGGGTGTGATAATGAGTACAATGCATTGATTTTGATAGAGATTTGATGCGGAGATGGAATAGGCTGTAGTGGACACCCGCCTCAATTTTGGTAGTGCTGCCATTTTCTTTCATTTTCAGAGGCAAAGGTTAATCCTATATATTGTATCTGTGCAAATACAAAAAATGATTTTTCATCCTTTGCAAACAAAGTTTAAAGGGGGTCAATAGCAGTCAGCATGCTGTTGGTAAGTTGTTATGGGGTTGGGTGTTTGGATGGCAAGCATTTTGCAAAACCTGTATTAATAACTACCACAGTTTAAGCAATTAAAATGAAACTTGGTGCAAACAATTACAGTTAGGTGTAGATGTGTCTGACATATTTTATGTGTGTATTGGATAAGATGTCATGGTAACCACATCTAAATTTAAAACTCTGTGGAGTGAACTTCTTGTTTTTATTGATGTAACCCATTAAAGAAAATTGTGACTTAGATTGCATTAAGAAAATTGTGACCTAGATTGCGTTGCCCTTTTAACCCAATTCACATCAGAAAAGCACAACTGTTAAGAACCATCTACATTGCGTGGCAATGTAGTGCTCGTTAATGTCAACAGTGGACAAAATCTATTTCTGTTTTTGTTAAGCAGTGTATGCACTTGTCAAGTCACCATCCCTCCTTTCATATTCACATTCCTGTACTTGGATGTGTACCCCTCTTAATAACAATTACCCAATTGGCATGCAGTCCAAAAGGACCATGACATTTTCTTTCAAACACATGTGCACATTCTTTGTCCTGCTCTATTACTTTTGACAAGTTGCCATGTAATACACGGCACATACATAGAGGAAACGGAAGAAATTATTCAGCGTGTCTTTCCCTCCCGTTGACTGTCCTGGGATTTCCTAACAAATTCCTCGCAGTTTGCACGTTATCAGTAGCCAAAACTGGGTATTACCCGTTAAGCTTAAGTTTACTGATCTCGCCGAGGTGAAATTGACATGACTGACAAATGTCAGAGTTTGTCTGAATGCAAGAACATACAGCAAATTCCGTCAAATCTTGACTTCCTATTTTGTCTGGTCGTTTATTCCTGCTCATCTCTGTCACATGATGCAGAAACGTCCAGCGTGGAATGCACGATAACAAGCTGTTTATTATAGGCCAGATCCAGAAATGCATGAGTAACTGAAATGGAGTCAAACTGAACCCTCATTGGGTGCATGTACTATGTACTTTCATTTAAAGACAGAGTACAGGATTTACACGTCAGAAAACGGCAAAATGAATGAAGTCAGCTCAAATCATTCGCAATGTGAAGATTAGTATAAAGAAACACCTGTCGTAGAACCTTTGGGTAGAGTACATAGTTTTGGTGAAAATCTGGACATTTAAATTTCAAAATTTACAGTGACGTTAACGTGCACGGGCTGTTCCAAAATTGTCCGATCAGCCGTTAGCCGAAGGTCGCGCGGAGTTTAGCTGTTTAACCAATCATTGTGCCCTGCTGGTCATGCGAACGTACACATAACCGCGATTTGCAATTTGAGCAAAATTTAAACTCGCGGAAAGAACAATATTCTGGTAACATATCGTTATTAGTTTTTCTCATAAAACAACAAATTCATGATGTATGGATCTCAAACTTTCAACACAACATTTGTAAGTACTACACTTCTGTTTGGTATTGAAAATGAAGGGAAGTAATGGACTTGCAAATCCCAAACACAAACCAAAGAGAAGCTGTGTAGTTGTATTTGAGCTTTCTGTGTCAAGGTTTTACCTCGGGTAGAGTGGCATTGAAAGAAAAGATTATAATCAAACATTGAAATTAAATCCAGGCAAGTATTGGCAATTTTCCTATTTCATTAGTAGATCCATGTCACAAACTTTGGGATACTAATATCTCTGAAAGAAATCTGTGTGCATGATGAATGTTCATAGAATTATATGTGTGTGTTCTTGAGACAAAAGAAATGCAATTTTATTTTCCCCCATCACCTATCCGGCAGTCTTGCAGACCTTTTGGGTAGCATCGAGGACTTTGAAACCTACTTCTTCCATTATTTCCTGGTTTTTAGCTATTCTTAGGCAATTTGCTGAGTTTGAGGCTATTCCATTCCCTCATGTTGTTCTCCCGTCTCTTTCTCTGTCTTCCTCCTCTTGTGCTGCTTTTCTCTGTTCCGTGCAGAATGGTATTGGCAAGTCCAGATGATCTTTTGACATGACCATACCACTCAGTATCCTTCTTTTCCCACCATTCTGTGTCTCGTTAAATAACCCAAATGCCAGGCATTTTTGTTATGCGTAGATCTAGGTGGTTTGCTTATACTAGAATTGTTTTAAGAAACACAGGTTGGAAGGAAGCTTGGACTGCAAGACAAGGGAAAACAGCAGGTAAGGCTGAAATTGACAAATAAAGGGGTAATAGGAAAATATGCATGTTTGTTCCAGTTTTGGTGAAATATTTTTGTTCTAAATTTCTGTTTGTCTATTTCTCATTGTAATGTTACAGAATGTTTCCAGTGCAGATATGGTTGGTGGGGTTGGTAGCGAACCCGATACGACACTAGTTATAGTGAATACAGCGCCCTCTACACATGACCTTGGCCAACCCTCGTCAGGAACTGTGGAGGAGTCTCAACTAGGGGGTGAGGTGTTTACCCTGGCAGGTAAGATGAAACTGTGATATGACCAGCTGAGTTTGATATGGAAAATGGTTCATTTGTACATGGATTTAGGATGGAATTCAATAAAGGAGAGATGTGGAGGAGATGAAGCAGAAGAGAGAAATGGAGAAGAAAAACTAGAAGAAGAGTGATATAAAGTAGAAGAAGAAGAGGGTGAGAAGGAGGAAGAGGAGAGGAGGAAGAAGAAGAAGAAAAAGATGACTCAGAAGAAGAAGAAGAAAAGTGAAAATGTGGAAGTGCAGGAGGAGAAGGCAAAAGAAGACAAAGGCAAGAAGATGAATACTAACAATTGGTGCATGTGTCTCCCCTGACAAGAGAAAAAAAACACCTTTTCCCTTTTTTCCATATCATTCTAAACCTGACTTCAGCATTGTTGATAAAGAAAGAATGACAAAGAATAAACAAGGTGCTCTTAGTGTTCTACTGTCACGGTGATAAAATGTTGCCATATATTAACCATTTTTGTAGTACTGGAATGAATGGGATGTGCACTTCACATACTTCCCTAAATCTTGAGCGAATGTAGTCTCATGTTTCTTGAAGTACAAGATAGACCACCCTTATGGATAATGTTTGCTGCCAAAGACAAAATCCACTCTCAAATTCTGCTACAAATCACCGGACTTCATATAATCCATGCACATTCCTGACTTGAGAAACATCAATCTATATCATTCACTTTCAGTGTTTATTTTAAAAAGAAAATCAAATCTTTGCTAGCTAGGATGTAACTTTTGAGGCAGATCATCTGATTAGGTTGCTATGTCAATATTTAGGATGCTGCACATGACGCTTAAATCTGGCTTGTGGGAATGCAGCATCACTGGCCTATTTTGTGTGAACTTTGTCACCCTTAAATCGGGGGATTTTCCTTACAGATACCACAGATTCTTCCCTGAAGAAGGTGCACCTGATAAGCACGTGAAAATATTCCAATATGTCAATATTGAAGTGAATCACAGAATGGATAGTAAAGCTTTGACAAAAACAATTATGTTCTTTATTTTGTTTTTGTTTCTGGCAATGGTTTTGTTAACCCGTTCGAGACTAAGTACAAGTTAACTCGTGTTGGGGTCTATGGAAAATATGCGTTATAGTGACATCAAATCGTCTTCAATGGGTAAAGTGAGTTTACATTCACTAACTTCTTGTAGAGAGGATGTGGGAATCAGATTTTTTTTTGTGTAATATTATTTTTGCAATCAATGTTTATTCAATGAGGTGTGTGTAAAATGAAGTAGCTGTGAACAATAATTTGCAAACATTCAAACTGCTGGTTCACCTACAGGACGAAAAAACATAAAAGTTTGTAACATTTTTTACATCTTCATGTACATGGCTTACTTCCCCGACCCTCCTTTTTTTCTACCTCCATCTTTATCTCACCTCTCCACCTACTTCATATTTTGATTTAATATTCATATTCTACCGATTTATCTCATACTCCTCTCCCAAATTTTGCACGAGCTTTAATCTCATCATTTGCGACCTTTTTTTTGTCTCAATTAGCTGTACTAATACTTCTTAATAAGTTGTTTAATTCTTTTGTCATCATGCAAAGATCAAAATGATAGACTCTCCCATATTTTACAGCAAGGGTTCTCAAATAGCAATCCATGCACCACTTTCGGCACATCGGGCATTCCGAAGTGGCGCATGGAAGCTGCTATGAAAAAAAATTATAAATTGTTTAAGTTTGTTAGAATTTGTACTTCTGTAACTTATAGGTCAATAGCACAATCAGGGTGCCCAATTGTGCAACATGGGCAAAATGAAAAAAACCTTGGTGAAAATGCTTTTTTTGATGTTTGTTGTAGCTGAGTATATAAACTTTCATTTGATGTTAAAAAAACTTGAAATTTTTTAACAAAATGTGCGTAAATTAGCATTTTAATGTGTGGTGTCGAATTACATAAAATTTAGTATCATGTAAAAAAAAAATTACTAAAAAAAAATACATCAGTCTTTTTGTCTCAAACTGCCTGTGAATCTTTTCATTGAGCACCTCCTTGACGTACCAAAATATGGTGTTCAATAGATAACTGGAAGTGGGTGTAAATTTTACTTAAATTCCAAGTAAAGGAAATGCCTTATTTTGTGTGTATTGTTTTAAATGCAAATTAAACTACTTTCATATAATATGTCATATTTTTTTTCTGATAAAGTGCCAAGAGTTGAAATGTTCATGAGTTAATAACATACATGTATGTATGCTGATAATTACAATGAAGTTTTAAGTTGTTTGGGCTGAAACTTCTGAAGATATGGTATTTTTTACAAAATTTTACAAAACGGCCACATGTGTAGTCCCACACATAGCTTTCCATGTTAGCAGTTGTACGGTAGGTAAGTTACACATTCAGTTTGGGCCTTGGGTGGACTCCTTTAACGACTTCCAAATTAATTAAGATTTATGGAGGTTAAAAGTTGAACAAGTGGAACAGTTTGATAAAAGGGGCAAGCAAATTGATGGATGCAAGGGGGCAATTCATGCACCCTAAATATACCACCTACCTGATGCCCTATAACTGACACTACGTCTACTTTTTTTTCCTCAGCAAAAAGTAAAGAGTTGACAAATAAAGTTATCATTTCTCAAATTTACCCAAATTTTTACAGAACCTTTGATCAATCATGTACAATATCTGATCAAAAAATCAAGGGTATTGAAATATAGAAACATGCATTTCTACTTAATGAAATAGTGATATACCTCACCAGAAATGCAGAAAAAGTGCCGGCACTTTTTTTCCTCAGCATTAGAAAATAATTCACATCTCAAAAACTTTTCAACATTTTGAAAACCTTTGCATACCAAAATGTAGTGCATAGTATGTACTTTTCCTCACAACAGAAAGAAAACTTTTAGCTTCATGAATGGCTACCCTGGAGGTGGTGGAAGACGGCAAGGTCGCCAAAATCAGTCAGCATTACGCTCCTACCATACATTTCTGTCTGGCCTCATAACTTCCTCTATAAAACAGAAGCACTGATTTTGATTGCACCAATAGAATGGCAATGAAAAGACCAGCAATTTGATACCAAACATGTGGGGTTAGTCTGTAAATTTACGCTCGTACACCAAATTTTACTCAAATCGCATCAGCGATTTTTTGATGCATTACATGGGTTTTTCAGCGTTTTCTGTTAATTAATCTTAATTAATTAAAGCTTAACATAGAGAAAATATTAAGTTACTAATTTTTTTGATAAGTGGAGTCTAGGGATGATACCTGAAAAGTTACAAGTCAATTGGTAAAATTTTTAAGAAGTTATGGCAGTTTAAAGTGTGAAAAGTGCGATTGGGTACCCTGATTGTGCTACTGACCATTAATCAGAGCCATTCTGGGCAACTTAAAAGGCCTCATATTCAAAAGCTTTGGGGGGGGGGAGGGCTCTGCCCCTTCGACCCCCGCCAGGGGCCTTTAAGCAGGTCCCTGGACCCCAAGTTCAATTCAATTTAATTCAATTTAGGTTTTATTGCCAGAACATAAAATCAAACAAAAAGTGGGAAGACTGAAAATGATTGATTTTCAGCAATAAATATACAACTTATAAATAACATACAAAAAATGATAATGCATAGATTATTCAAAAATCGTACAACAATAATTTATCTTATAACCAAATGAGTAAAAATATATATGCCTTGATAATTAAAAACAACAACAAAAGGAATCGGAATACTCAATGTGAAAGCGACACTTCGCTTACTTCAATTGAGAACCCCTGTTCTACATTATAAATTCTCAGGTTGCTTCCACAGTTGTGTATTCACCAAATTTTGTTTTACAATATAACTTACTACACTGAGGGGGCTATTGAAGTAAACAAATATATTTTGTTTTACATGGGCTCCGTTATGAACAGGAAATCGATATTCAAAAGTGAATAGTTTTAATAAGGGATATGTTGCTTTAAAATCAGGATTGAAATTGACACATTGTGAATTTGTGACAAATGCCAATGTGTCACCTGACATGCTGTTAAGTTTTATCAAAGACTATGCACGCTATTTTCCAAGATGCGTGCATTGGCAATTGACACGTATATGACCTATTTCATTTTGTATATTGCTGTTGATAATTTGTGACAAGTGATCATTATTTCATGGATGATCACAGATAAAGGTAGAATGTTGTAATAATTCTTAAATAGAATTGATTTATGCATCATACAGCAGTTTATTGGATGTCATCACATGAAGTGTCTGATATGATTTGTATATTAACACAATTCTGATGCTAGGTTTGATTAAGATAATAAAAAAAAGGAGTAGAATTAAGCCACATTAGGCGTTTTCACATCAGCCCGATGTTTCGAAATAGCGCGCTATTTCAGATATTGGAAATTAACCCGATTGCGACATAGCGCGCTATTTGATAATGTAAATTCGAATTAGCGCGCTAATTTGAAAGCTCTGATCGAGAAAATTTCTTCAGTAAAACTCGGGAAATTTTCAAAATAGCGCGATAATTTGCGAATTAGCGCGCTTTTTTGATAATGTGAATTCGCTTCAAGAAATTAGCGCGATAAATCCCATCAAGCCTAGCGTTTGTTACCTGACGGAAATGTGGACCTTACTTCCGCCCAGGTCAAACCTAGACGGGGAATTAAAGGATATCGCTGTTCTCGTGCTGGAAACAGGGAGAGCACCTCGGTAATGGGCAGGAAAAATATGTATGTTCCCTTCCTTCAATTGGATGAAATCTTTTATGATTCTTCTCCTCACGGCGTCGTCTCTTTTGCATCATAATGGACTTGGTCATTGGTCAACCTTCATTAAAGGCATTGTATAACAATGTTTCCAGTTTAACACTTTGGGTGCTGGGTTGTTTTGGACTTATGTATATAACCTTTCAGAAATGTACACTTTTCTATAAAAATCCAAATGCTGTTGATGCAAGACATTTCAACTCATTTAGTTGGTTCAATGTACCTTCATCTTACGATAAATATCATTGGTAGGATCTTCAGGGATGTTTGTCATTCAAGTTGAAAAGTATGGAACTGATTGTCTCCTCGGCGCATATGTGCGCCGATAGCACCCAAAGTGTTAAAAAATCTGAGCTACATGATTCCCCATGCTACTAGTGTCTTTGATACGGTCTAAAAATGAAGCCCTGAAAAAACTGCAGTGTAAAACAATCATTAAGTGCTTTAAAAGAGTGAAAATCATTGAGAGACCATTCCAGCTTTTCTCCATAGACTGCTGTGTTGCAGAATTTCCTATCAGCTGATATAAAATTAATGTGCTGATTTGTATCTGCACATATTGTACTAGTGACAGCATAACTGTCCAAACTTTTCTGTTCTAGGGTGTTTATTTGTCCATTCAAACACTGTCAGATATGTCAGATAGCAAAGTTCGACAATTTTTTAAACGGCTCTTCCACAGTGTTATATAGTGTCTTTGATTTACAAGGATTACAATGCAGAACAAAACAAATTCAGAAATAGTCAATATGATGTCCCACACCATACACCGACTGCACAAGCAATCTGGCATGCATGGCTATTGGCTGCTGGTTTTGGCCCTGAAAATCTACCAGAATTCGGCAGCAGCCTGCAAATTACGAGATCAATCACGCAGGTTAATTTTTTGAAGGCGCGCTGACTGCACATGCTCAACTATCGAATTAGCTCTAAAAAATTTTGAGCTAATTCTCTTTGGGCTGATGTAAATAGGAAACGAATTAGCGCGCTATTTGGTGATCGTGTAAAAAATCTCGAGCTTGGATTTTCATCGGGCTGATGTGGAAACGCCTATTGAAAAACGCTTATCTGAGTTTCTGAATGGTATTTAAATTTCAAACTAACCTTCAGTGGCGTATCTAGGGAGTATGGCACTCGGTGCCAACAATAAAATTGCGCTCCAGCTTCCTTCCACCTAGACATATTGAGTGTACGTGAGGGAGCAGAGTGACTGAGCTTTAGGAAATTGTTGTACTTTAATCCTATAAAACCATTTTTCTAATGCACTTTACCCTGTGGACTGGGAGAAAAGGGGAGGCGTCATGGCGTAGTGGATAACAGCTTAGCTTCCCGACCTAGTGGTCCGTGGTTCGAGCCCACGCCGTGGCGGTTGTGTCCTTGGGTAAGGTACTTTATCCCCATTACCCTGTCCCTCGGATAGGACGTAAAGCCGGAGGTCCCGTGTTAAGACAGAAACACCTCAGCACGTTAAAGAACCCACACACTTCATCGAAAAGAGAAGGGTGAAAACCCGGTGTGATGGCCATTCATTCCAACACTAACATTCTTCGGGCCCCTTCTATGGCGCTGTATAGCTGCTGCCTTGCTGCAGGATACATGGTCCAATATTGTGTGCCATGCGCAATTCAGCCTTCGGGCTGCCAAGCATGAGCTATGTATACTGTTAATAAATAAATAAATAAATAAAAATAATCCTCAAGGATCATAATTTTCTTTCCTATTCTTCCCCGTCTCCTTTTCTCATTAGTGATTTTGCACACCCTTTAAAGTGGTGCCTGGGGCATGTGCCCCCTCTGTCCCCTCCTAGGTACACCACTGCTAGCCTTACTTAATATCTCAATTGTTCATGCTTGGTAAATAGTGGACATCTCTGTATCTAGGTAAAATCTGTATTTTTCATTCATGGCAGTAATATGGATGATACCTAGGCATATTAAATTTTACTCCACAAATCACTCACCATCCCAGATCAGAGTGTTATTAGTTTTGGTCACTGACCAGGCAGGCAGTGATGAAGCTGAAATGTGGATATATACCGTAATCCTTTGTCGTATGATACTGAACCAGGCAATGATGAGGCTGTAACTTAATCCCTCGTCATGTGGGGGCATCCTTTCCTGGGTGAAAGACTTTCAGGGGTGACTGACAGTAAAAGTGATGCTGTACATGTATCTTGTCCTGGAGTGACCAACCTTGTCCAGTGACCATTGCCCTAGAGTGACCACTGCCCAGTAAATAAGTGACCACTCTCTTGAACTCAACCTCTATTGTTGAGTATTATTTTTTCTATGTGTAAATACAATTTTATGTTGTATTTGGCTAAGTTCAAATGATATTCAACGTGAACATAGTATAATCTCACTTATCTCAGAACATAATCGTGTCAATGCAAGGTTTCATGGCAGAATACAGTAGATTTGACAGTGCGAAATATAAAAAAAAAACGTGACCAGAGATACCTTACCTGTAGCTTGAGAATGAAAAAACATTTCCATCTCTTGAGCAGATAATGAAGTTTTTTTTTTGGGGGGGGGGGTTATGCCTGTAGATAAAAGCTGAACATTTCAAACAAACATAGAATAAAGGTTGCTATTTAAAGTTTCTTAACTGTAAATATTTTCTTGTAATACTGCTCAAGGTTTTATTTTGTAGTTATAAGGTGGTAGAGGTACAGTGTAGTGGCAGTATAATCATCGATTGTTAGTAATTTAATAATTGTCTCCTAAGTCGAGAGGTAATCTGAAGCAAGTTCCAGTAATTAGTTGAGCTCATAGAATCCCTCTTCAATGGTCTCCAAACACCATAATGTCACCTGTCAAGTCAAAAATTTGAGCTACCAAGAAACGGAAGCGAAAATATGTCTTCAGTTTTGTCACTCACATATTCTAACTTGATTAACCAATAACCATCCGTACTGCATAACGTCAAAATTTGATTTTACAAGGATTGATGACGTTAATAGTTAATTTGTTTCGCGTAATACTGTAGGAGGTCAGTGTGTCTGTTTTCTTTTCCGACTCTATGTACAGAAATTACAAGGAGGAGGATGTATCATGTTGTGAATAATTGTTTCAATCAATACAGCCTTAGAGTTTAAGGGCCATCACTTATGTAATTTCCTTGTTGATTTGCCACCATACTGGTTGATGATGAAATCATACACTTGACGTTGTTGACTAAGCCCAGTGACTGGATCCCTTCACTCAAACTTGAAGTCGAGGCTTGACCAAGGCCAAGTGTACTACATATATAGGGGCCAATTCACTGATCATGCACTGTCTTATAAAGAGCAGGGTTGTGCATGCTTGAGGTATGCA
>JZLH01S0371141.1:92205-102991 GCA_001188425.1 Eucidaris tribuloides
CAAGAGAGAGATTTCTAAGGGCGATTTTAAAATAAGCCTTGGGGCTATTTTTCGAATTTCTTCAGGGCTATTTTTGAATTGGGGGGGCGGATTTTTTTTACCCTATATAAAAGTCCCGGCAATTTGTTTTATAGCCGGTAGACCATTTATAAGTTGCTAATATTTAGCTCTGTATTACGTAAAAATAGAATATCGGCGCATCGTTTTTTGAGCCGCAGACATTCATGGCACTGGAATGTGTTTTTTTTCTTGACGAAATGCGGACACTTAAATTATTAGCGCTATTAATGTCCACGTGTCAAAAACACACTTCTCGACTTTTATTTTTTTGGCTGGAAATACGGGAGCTAAAATATTAAGCGCAATTAGATGTCGCGCGGTATCGAAAAACAAACTCCGCGACACTTATTTTTGGCCGAAAATATCGGAGCTAAATCATAGCTGCCACATAAGCTCCGGGGCTGAAAAAAACAAACTGCTAGCAATTATTTTGACATAAATTATGGGCTAAATATTAGCGCTATTAATATTCTGGCGGGCTCAACAAACAAACTGCTAACAATTATTATTTTGGATGAAATATGGGGAGCTAAATAATTGGCGGGCTATAATGTCGCGCGGTCCAAAAACAAACTACGGGCTTTTATTTGTTGGCAAAAATGGGAGCTAAAATATTTAGCGCTGATTAATGCGCTGGGTTCCAAAGAACAACCTGCTAACTAATTATTTTGGCTAAATAGGGAGCTAAATATTAGCGCTTTTAATGTCCGTGGGTCAAAAACAAACTCCAGACTTTATTTTTTTGGCGATTTTCCAAATGACATGTTGATAAAAAGAACAGGTGTGAAACTTTCATAAAATTCTTAGAAAAGCTATAAGGGTGACTCTGTAAGAAAATGGTCGCCCAAAGAATGTATTTCGAGGGATTTTTAAGGGGGGTATTTCCGACGCTGGTAATATGACTTGGTGGGGGCTACCAAATGTCTGACACAGAATTGTGAATTTCATTGATAATGATTATTTGTGGTAATGTATTCGAAATCAATGAAAACTGACACAAAACGCTGCTTCTCTTTTATTTTGTGACAGATTTAGATTCCGATTATTTCATCTGATATGGCTTGGTGGGGACTTCCAAATAATATACACAAAATTTATGAATTCATTAATTAGGCTAATTTATGCAAATTCATTCACAGTCATAAAAATACTACTTCTCCCATACTTTTGGTGGATTTTTTATTTCGTTTTATCTGATAAGATTTGGTTGGATCTTTCAAATTTCTACACAGAATTTTATATTTAAAAAATATGCTCCTTTATCTTGTCGGGTCACTGGAAAACGTTAACATCAATGCATTGTCTATGGACATTAACCTCTTTTTCCAGTGAGGTGACGATCTAATCAAGTTTCTTTTAATGATGCACCAAAAAGCCTATGGTTTATTAATTCTTGTTTGTGTTTTTTTTCTGGTTGGCAGGGGTTTCATGACTTTTTAAATTCATTAACTATGGAAATTGATTCAAAATCACAGTTATGAAATGCGTATTCTCCTTTCTTTCAACATCAAAATTTACAGTAATTGTAGTCTCAGAGCCATGCCACAGACATACACGTGCAGCGTGGATGTATATTACTCGTAGCGTAATTTACTGATTCACTTCTTTTAATTCACCATAATCAGGAAATACCAGCATCTCACCACCAGTCACTTACGAAATCAAGCTTGTTATGTAACATGCACTTTTGATTGTGGTATAGTGTTGTTATTTTTTTTGGGGGGGGTGAGAGGTGGGGGGAATGGGGGGCGATTTTTGTTGTATTTTTTTTATTCAGACTGCCATTTGTGTAACTGTTGTTCACGACTCCAAGTAATTTTGATGTTTATGTAGAGCATTGCAGGAAATAAGAAATTTGAGCTTCTTGTTGTCTCTCGTAATGATGCAAGAATTATGTATTTTGCCAGAGTTGAGACAGATCCCAAATAGATTTAATGGAAACATGGGTTAAAAAGGGCACCAATGCTGCTAGTAGTAGAAGAAAGGGCACTTTCATTGTGGTCATTAGTATGCAGGAAGTACAAAGGGCACCAAGGTCAAAGAGAGGGGCACCGAAGGCCTTGGCCTTAGGTGACCTTTGGTTAATTCCTGCCGTACCCAGAAAATAAAAGAGTGAAGTTCTTGACGTAATTGTCTCTCTTTGTGACTTCATTAGACCGCATGGTATTGTTATGAAATCAAACAGAATTTGAAGGGTGTTCACGTTTTCCACTTCTACAAAAAGTCAAGTCAGCATTTTATACACTAACTTGGTCGAGATTAATTTGAATACAACTACCTGTGCTCATTGTGTAATCGGTCATTGCTGCCTGTCTAAACACTTTTAATTACTTAAGTACTTCCTTGTCCCTTTATATAGATAATAATTAGTCAACTTTCTGTAGACAGACAGATAGAAGTGAAGGCATATTCAGACTTTTAATCTGCGTCACACTGATAACAGTTTATCTTTCACAGGATGGCACCAGTAGGAGCATGCTGACCGATTTGTCAACTTCATTTCGCAAGCGTTACACGTCTGTTTTTTCCTTAGAGTCAAGGTTAAGGCAACAACATTTTCTCTTATTTGTGTATGTGTAAACATATCGAGATAAATTCATTATCGCTATCTTAGTCTTTGTACTTTTCATGCGATTTGATTTTGATTAGTTGTTTTCTTATTGTTCCTGGGAGATGTTCAGAACAGATGAATCAGCATGGTCTTGCACTAATGAGAAGGAATATCAACTTTTTATGAGTAATAATTATTTATGCTGTATCATTTGGTTATTTGCAAAACCGGTAAACCTACCTTGAAATGAAAACCAGAACAGTTTTTGTTTTAACATTCAGTCAATATTTGAACGATCTTTTATGAAAACAAATTCTCTGGAAAAAAGTACCAATATACTGTTCAAGGCAAAATATTATATTTTCCTTCTTAACCATTGCTAACTGGTTGGGATTATAGTGGAATTACTTAAACTCTGTTATTATAGCACCATCTCCTTGCAAATACAGTTTTCACGTTTCTCCATCAAAATGACATAAAGTGGTTAGCCAAAACCTGAAGATTCATGTCAGTTTTGGCTCTGCACAGTCTGTTAAAGACAGAGTACAGGATTTGCACGTCAGAAAACGGCAAAATGAACGAAATCATCTCAAATCACTCACAATGTGAAGATTAGTATAAATAAACACCTGTCGTAGAACCTTTGGGTAGAGTACGTAGTTTTGGTGAAAATCTGGACATTTAAACTTCAAAATTTACAGTGAAGTTAATGTGCACTGGCCAATCAACCGTTAGCCGAAGGTCGCGCGGAGTTTAGCCGTTTAACCAATCAGTGTGCTCCGCTGGTCATGCGAGTGTACACATAACCGCAATTCGCAATTTGAGCAAAATTTAAACTCGCGGAAAGAACAATATTCTGATAATATCATTATTTATTTTTCTCATAAAACAACAAATTCATAACGTATGAATCTCAAACTTTCAATATACCGTTTGGTATTGATAATGAAAGGAAGTAATGGACTTGGAAATCCCAAACACAATCTTTAATGGTCGGTTAACCTATTTGATACCATGATTCATTTATCTTTAAAGTAATAGATACGTGTATTCATCATTCTCTCTCACCTGTTGCTACCTGCAATTTATTTGCTTGAATCCATTTACCTTTATTTTAAGAATATTTACTTTTTCATGAATAGACAATTTACCATGAGTCATTAATCTGATAAAAAAATAATAAATACTCATTTAGATTCCGTCTGGCCGATTGTCACCTACGATTTGATTACCTCAATTTTCCAACAATTGTACCCGTTGTTCTGATCTGATTTGCACAAGTGTTGTGACACACATATACTTGATGATGTATACATGTGTATAAATGCAATTTGAAATTCTGGAGCAAGCATAACTTAAAGCCAAAGTTTAGTTTTGGCAATTTTTTTTTAATTGAAAGCTTTATGCCCAAAGGTCATATCACGCTAATAAGAGATTCTGGATGTCTTTAGTTTGTTTTAAATTAATTAATGAAAAATCTTGGGGGTGGGGTACCCCCGAGATTTTCCACTATATTTTACATTATAGCATCCAAAGGGTTAATAAGGTGTTAAGGTTGCCTGAATTATACCTTGTCAGAAAGATCAGAGACTCTCCTCTTTCTGATGAGGTATAATTCAAATAACCTTAACCTTATTAACTGTTTGGATGCTATAATGTAAAATATAGTCAAATATTGGGGGGGGGGTCCCCCTCCCCCTCCCTCCCCGAGATTATTCATTAATTAATTTTAAAAAATGTAAAAGACATTCAGAATCTGTTATTGGTGTGATATGACCTTTGGGCATAAAGTTTCACATAAAGAAAAAAATCATGAAAACTAAACTTGTGCTTTAATGTAGGTACAAATTTTGGTATTTGTGTCATACCCAAATAATTATGATAAATCTATCGCCACCTGACAAGTGAGTTATCATGAATTCTTTAGGAGCCCTGGCATTGCTCTTATTAACATTTGGGTTTACCTTGATAGCTCAGACATGTAGGAACACATGTTGCTGATCGAAGCTATTTTGGTGGCAGCAGACATAAATGTAACAGTGGTGTAGCAAGGATTTTATTACAGGGAGGGGTGAAGTAGGGAGTTGACTCCAAAAAATGAAAGTTGTGAGATCCCACAGGGGGTGTCTTAGGTCCTGGTTACACTGACATAATGTTCTGAGAATGGTCTCAGAACGCTTCCATTAATCACTTCAAAACAGTTTTGGACCTTCATTGGTGTGGTTACACTGCCGTCACACGAGCCGCCTCACGTTCAGCCTAGCAGCGGTTACCACTGGCAACAATAACCAAGCCCGTTTGGTGGTCAAATGTCTGTCCGTACTTCTGGCCCACACGGTTCGCATGTACGTAACTGCCTGTGCTGGAACGCTTGTGTGGTTACACCGCGTTCAAAATGGTCTGATGAGAATAGTCTGAGTCTCTGACCACGTCTGGAGGTGGTCTGACAAAAATGCTTTTTGAACAACTTTGTCGGACCACTTTTGGGTCAGTTGTTAAGGTTGCACCGCGAGTGAACTGTTCCGAGACCATTCTCAGAACGCTTTTAGCTTTTGGTGGTCTTATGGTTCCAAAAAGTTATACCATAACCCTCTTTTATCTCTTCTTTCTTTTCTTGGGGGGGGGGGAGGTGGGGGGTTGCAGGGGCATCCGAGGGAGTGACTATCCCCATGCCCCCCTGAATACGTGCCTGAGATGTAGCCTGTTGCTTGATGTCAAGATCAATGTTGCTGTCATACTGTGCATGCCCGATCACCCGCTGGCTTGATGCTTGCATTCTCTGTGGGAAGCTAGACGTTTGTTTCAACTGATACCACAATCTATTCCAATCTGAGAGTCACATGAATTGGCCTGACAAGCTGAATGCAGTATGAATGTTCCATATTGCAAGTGAAAATGGATCCAAGTAGGACATTAACTGTTAAAGGTAGTAGAACACATTTCCACAACATCATGGGGCTTTTCAAATAAAACAGCTTATTGCATCCTAAAAATGAACATTACAATAGCAAACTACGAAATTATTGAATTCTTGAAAGCAATACTCAATATTTGCCTGAAAAAAAACATTTTTCAGCTTAAGTTGTGTGTCAGACAACTTGAGAAACAAAGACAATTAACAAATCTGAGTTGCACTTTTGCATCTTACTTCATTATCAGGACTTGTTGAGAAATAAATCTAAAAACTATTTACTTTCAAGTATTCTTGAGATATCAGAAGTTACCTACAAAAGATATTTCATGGAGGTGTGGAATTCTTGAAAATGAGTACTATACCAGGGACTATACTACCTTTAATCTGCATCTTAACTTACATATGTCCCAGACTTTCGACAGGGTATCTTCATGAACTTCACATTTGTATAAACTCTGGAGACTAGGCCAGTTTGGCGGCTTATTAAGAAATTAAGGAAAATTGAAATTATACAACCATGTGATTGGCTCCACAAGGGTTTATTAGAACCAGATGTTTGTGTACATCGTTAAGCCACCACATTCAGCTGCAGATCTTTCTTCTCAAAATGTTGCATTCCACAAAATTCATAATTAACCCATATTCCCAGCAGTTCAATCACAAACAGATTTCAAATAATTTATCAGGAGACTGCCTGTCAGTTGTTCCCTTGTCTAATTTGGAACCAAGGGAAATTATGTGTGATTTGATGACCTGTTTGACAATAAATTTTGGCAAAGACATTAACAGAAGAACAGTTGTCAATAGTTTGGCCATTTTGAAACCTCATTTGTGTACGTTTTTGGAAAAAATAATTGTGTACCCTTGTGTGTTTTAAATTGTAAGGTGAGTAGTAGAACAGTACTTTTACCTGGTAAAAGACATTTTTGTAGACTAATATTTTTAGGGTCCCATTCCAAAGTGATGCTGGAAGTATTACTGTGTGCTATTGGTTGGCCCATGCTTCAGTCCATGTCTTTGGTCTTAACACTTTTGTTTCTATTAAAAAATATGTAATTAATTGCTTAATCAATTTATCTGTCAGTTTATTTGTGTATGTGTTTACATGTATGTATTTATTTATGTATTTGTTTATTTTGTAATCAATTAGTTTATTCATTTATCTTTTCTCTTTCGTGGGGTGACTTGAGAAGGAATTATGAATGTTATAAGAATGAACATTCAACCATGTCAAGTGAAATTAAGGCCTAGCTAACAAATCAAGGAAGCAGAAAATATAAGTTCTTAAAGCGCAAATTTTAGTTTTGGTGAATTTTTTTTTATGTAAAAGCTTTGTGCCCAAAAGTCATATCACACCAATAACAGATTCTGAATGCCTTTTGTTTTTTTGATTAATTAATGAAAAATTTCGGGTGGGGGGGGGGGGTATCCCAAAACTAAACTTGTGCTTTAAGAAAGTGACAGCTACGTAACTGCAAGACATATTGATTATGTAATCTGAGCCAGGGTCCCAAATATATGGTTGATATGTATTGTGTAATTAGGACTAAGAGGCCCTTTGCAAAACAAAACAAAGACTTGTTGTATATTAAGCATAAATGCAAATGTTGTCAAATTGAGTTGAATATGTTAAATGAAAGCAATCTGAGAACATACAGCTCAAAAGCTGAAATTGTTCAGTGCACATACTTACAACATACATTAATGTAGCATGAAGAGGTGAATGTAAAGCTACTGTCACACTGCGCCGTCTAACGATTCCATCTGAAAAACGAACGCGTAGGTTTATTAAATGTTTCTTGGACTTTTTAACGCGTTTTTCAACTGGATTACAAACATATCTAGACGATGACAGACGGTGCTTCTCCATACTGTTCCATTCTATTGTATTCCATTTGCCACCGTCTGACACCATCTGAGGTAAATATTTTAGACGGAGGCAGACGGAAACGTTAGACGGCGCAGTGTGACAGTAGCTTAATATTCACAGTGACATAAAGGGAAGGAAATAGCTACAGTACATACAAATAGGACAAGATATGAATCTCAATATCATGTCAAAAACTGATGTTATCAGTCAGATCAATCATCAAGCCGTTCATACCTCATAAAACTCTTAGAAAAACAATTAAAATTAAGTTGATTATTAAAACATTTCCATAAATGTAATGTATTGTACAAAGGCAAACATGGAAACTGTACAGACAGACAAATGGGCAGCGTGATGGGTTCACGACCTGGATATTTTACGTTCTTCTCAGCCGTTCTGAACTTTTACTTCTAGAGGTTGAACATAATACAGACTGAACATCTGAAGAGCAAGGTCATTGACTTCCATTGTGGCCAAATGCCTTGTTTTGTCCTGTGTTTCAACCAATTTCCCCGACAGCTATTCGTGGTATTTCGTAGATGAAATGTTAGAAATCTTCCCATCGGCAGTCTAACCAACAGGGCGGGGGAAGCAGGGGGCACGTGGGACAATTTGCCTCTCGACTCGTTATCCAAGAAACTTCAGAAAGTCTGGTAGGTGCATTTATTGTGTCTGCTAGTCTTCTTGGTTTTTCCAATTCTTTACCTTTCATGGTAAGTCCAATAATGTGGAACCCCTGTCATTCGAAAATATAAACATTTTGTTTTTTAGAAGTCACTGATCTCAAAGTTTGACTTGTGTGAATTGTGTCAAACTTTTATTACATTCTGGCTACGCCCTGACTGTTCATCTCAATTTCCGACTTCCTATGTAGCGTATTTTGTGTATCTAATTTATAACTCATTTTTGCCCTCCGGACTGACAGTGAAACTGTGCCAGAGAATCAATGTACATGACCTGATCATGTCTTCTATACCTGGCCGATAGATCATTTCTGTAATAAATTCCAGATAATATTCCCTCCCCTACAGACCCTCTGATCAGCTCATATCATTCTCTCACTAAAAGTTTGTTGTGTGTTCATCTCTTCTCCTACAGAGATAAATTCTTGCTGTACTCCAAACGAGACTAACCCAGAATTTGGCCATGATATATTTACCTTCTTCATTGAGGTGGATATTACATTTACAATCAATATTTCGTATCACCAATAGCCTTGTGCAGGAAGGGGATGACATGATATCGGTTGTAGAATTGTGTTAGTTGGACAGAATAGAGAGTCCTCCCACCCCCTCCCCCTACCCCCACAAAAAAATATATATAGGGCCTATATATTTGAAAGGAATAAAAAAATTCAGTTAATTTATCCCACCAAATCATGAAGAAATTTCAACAGATTATTTAGCTATCAGTCAGAGATGTGTGCATTGTGAATTTTTATTTCAAGTTCCCAGTGTTATGTTAATCAAAAGAAATATTTGAAGAAGGTATTGTCTTTCAAAAAAAAAGCTTGACAATATTCCATGCATTCCCTGACAAGAAGACATCAACTGTTATTATTTGTTAGATAATCATTTATGCCATAAGTAAAAAAAAAAAAAAACTGTGACACATCGGTTGTGCTGGTTTAGAAAGTGTGTGTGTGTGTGTGGTTGGGGGGGGGAGGTGGGGGAGGGGAGGTGGGGTAGTGTGTGTATGTGTCTGTGTTTGGCAGGAGGAGGCGGGTGGGATGCAGTATGTGACTGTGTGTGTGTGTGTGTGTGTGTGTGTGTGTGTGTTTGTAATTGTAGTTGTCAGAAGTTTCGTCCTCATATAAAAGGTAAAAATTGCTGTGTGTGTCCTTGGTATTGCAGTGTGTGTCTCGGTATTACTGTTACAAACACACACTCACACACTCACAATACAGATACACTCACATTAAAAATTAGCACGTTCTCGGTGGAAGGTGATTACACGTATATATGTGTGTGTGTGTGTGTGTGTGTGTGTGTGTGTGTGTGTGTGTGTGTGTGTGACCAAAAAGCTTTGTGACACTCTTCCACCTGTGCTTATAAAAGTAACCAGCTGATGAAGGTCATCAAGAGTGCTGTGTGTCATAGGATCATCATAATCCATGCACTGTGCATGTCCGTCAATATACCTCAAGATCCAGTATTTATAACAATCAGACATTTTCCATGCTGGTTCAATTAAAATCTTCACAGATATTTCATTACAAAAACTAATATTTTTCTTGTAGCCATGTTCCTCACACAGATCCCCAATGCATGATTGACAAGTAAAAATATTCAACTTGCTAAAACACTGGAAATAGTGATAATTAATGATAAAGAACTATATAGTCTGACCCACAGTAATGCTGTCATAACTCGAAAGCCCAACTTCCTGCCAGAAATCAGCTTCACACAGACCCACTTTTCCCTGGCCCAACTTTAAGCAATAAATATTAATAACATTAAAATGACAAATTGATAGCAATAGTTGCCAGCCATACATCATCACTTCTGCTCCTCACTGTCTGACTAAAATAATATTTCATCAGGTGCTGACACGTTTTTACTCCGCACTGTTTGGTCTGACCTCCCAGGTGGACAGTTGACCCATATCAAACCAGACATGGGTTTCGAGCCGTTCTCACGTGGTCAGAGATATCGAATATTCGTCTGTTCTGTGAATGGGTTTTAACCGACCAACCAACATTCATCATCTGTACATATCTCACTCAGCAGTGTAAATAATACTGGGAGTACTTGCCCGGGCTTGAATTGTGATTTTAGGTGGATTCACTGGGGTGGGGCACATAGCACTCCAGTATTACTTCCTCAGGAAATCCTGCCTTTATAACTTATTTTTTTTTTTTTGGGGGGGGGGTACCAATTAATGCAAACTTTTAAAATGAAGAATAGTTTAAGTAGTATATGCTGTAGTTTTAAATTCAATAATCATAGAGCTGTAACTTTTTTTCCTGAGAAAGAGTGTTCTATCATTAATACTTGGCAGTGACCTAACTTTTGTGGGTTTATTTGGAAATGTTATGCTGTGCCCATTTCAACCCTCATTTCAATGCATAGGAGGAATTCAACTCCATTTAAAGGTATGATAAAAAATGTACCCTCAATGCACTCTGCATGACAACGTGGGAGGCTCACAGATTTTTAATGACTCAGAGTCAATCCAGAATGGAAAAGTACCCACTTTAGAAAAATAAAGGAGCATAGATTTTCTTCTGCAATACAGCAGACATCTTTGGTTGTTTCACAAAGTTGCACAATACATTCCTCTTATAGTATACAGCGTGTATCAAAAAAAAGTAGACACTCAGAAAAAAATTTATTACGCAAATATTTCATGATCTAGAGATTATTTTTTGATATAAATATTTTACCTTGGA